>CM040999.1:4908370-4952842 GCA_022985145.1 Pangasius djambal
TTTTTTTTTTTTTTTTTTTTTTTTTTTTTTTTTTTTTTTTTTTTTTTTTTTTTTTTTTTTTTTTTTTTTTTTTTTTTTTTTTTTTTTTTTTTTTTTTTTTTTTTTTTTTTTTTTTTTTTTTTTTTTTAATTATTATTATTTCCTTTCTTTATTTTATTTTATTTTATTAATTTTTTTTGGTAGTGGCCTACGCTCGGTGTCTACCTGCCCTCACAAACTGAATTAACACCTACAGTGTGGGAGTTAACTCTTTACTACATTCCTTGGGGTCCATCCAGACTTCCAAACAGCATAAGAGTTAATTCATCACTATAGATGCTGTTGGACATCCACAAACATCTCAGTTACCTGACGAATTGGCTCAGGTGTGTTAAACAGGGAGCGCACACATACATTTAGGGCTTCTCCAGAAACTACTGCTTATGTATAAGTATATGTAGGACTTCTTAGCATAAGAATTCAGGGTTTAGTTTCTTCCAGAAAGAAAAGTACCAAACTGTATTTGTATTGGGGTATTGTTTTGTTTAGTATGTACCTTTTATGTAGGAAAGGGTATGTGGTGTACCTTTTGGTGTAGTGATCCTTAAAGTACAATTACAAATTATTTTTCAAGATTTTCAGGTTAAATGATGCATACTAAAGTACAAATGATGTCCCCTTGATGGTACCATGCCAGAGGCAAGGAACAGTACAGTATGATACCTTTATTTCTGGGCATATAGGAAAGTATGCTTTGTTCTGTACTTTATATTATCTGCATAACAGTGACCTCTATTTGTTCTTTTGGCAGAATCCTCAGTATGATATTAAAGAAAGCACAGGAAGCCTTCATGGCGGGATCAGCCAGCCCAACGCTTACTACCCATATGACCACTCACTGGGCCAGTATCAGTATGACAGGTAAGAAAGCGACCTAATTATAGAGATGTTCTATTCTCTGAGATAAGATCTGAAATTCCTGTCCTATGCAAAAGTGCGCATTTTCATAATTTACTCATAATTAGTAAGCCCACCTTTCTCAGGTATGGGACTGTCGACTTTAACAGCTCAGCCAGGAGGAAAAATGCCACACGCGAGACGACAAGCACTCTCAAAACATGGCTTTACGAGCACCGCAAGAACCCGTATCCTACCAAGGGTGAGAAGATCATGCTGGCCATCATCACCAAGATGACCCTCACCCAGGTGTCCACCTGGTTTGCCAATGCCCGGAGGAGACTGAAGAAGGAGAACAAGATGACCTGGTCACCCAAGAATAAGGCCGTAGATGACAAGAAGGAGATCCTGGATAAGACAGACCAGCAATCTGTCACCAAAGGTATCTGCTCTTCATATCTTTTATAAGACACACAGCTTACCATAATGAACCAAAAAAAAATATATGCAGGTCCTTTACATGTCTGAGGACCAATCTTTGCAGTATTTCATTCTTGTCCAGACTCTAAAGACTCCAAGGAGGATCGGGACCTGCATCTTAGTGACCTTGACAACATAGAAGATGAGGATGAGGACTGTGACAAGCTGGACAGTGACTGTGAGAAACCCAGCCAAGATATGGCATCGCTCCCTCTGCCCTCCCTGCCCATCTCCAGCCCTCCAAAGAGAGATTGCAACTCTGACCTTCCTTCCCCCTCCAGCTTTCCTGCGTTCCCGTGCAAAGTGAAAGGTGTTATGGCACTCATTCCTGACTCGGACACTTCAGGCTCCAAACAGCAACCACAACAGCTTCCGGCTTTACATCCTGCCTCTGCTGGTTCGATTTCCCTGCCTAATTTCCAAGTACTGGATCAGAAGCCAAGGATTTGGTCGCTGGCAAGAACCGCTGCTACTGGAATGACCCAGCACAGACAGGAATTACAAACTGAATGCCAGCTACAAGCTGCTCGGGTGCCAATGGTGAGGAGCGGTGGGCATTGTGCAGGTTCCAAGGGTCTCCAAGACCCCACAAACTTGGGGAACTCTGAGAGCTTGTTTGAAGAAGGAGCACCCGGGCTGAATAAGGTGTACAGTGCGGCAAACTACAGAGGCCTACAACTCCACTGTTCCTCATACCAGGCTGTGACAGACTCCTACCAGTACTCCACTATGGAAGGTAGAGAATCTTGGATTATTCATCTCTGTTCTTAAAGAGATATTTGAGTGATTTTAAGTCTTCAGATCCAGTAACCAGAGGTGGTAGCCTTAAGTGTACACCATTTGTGACTCAAGTATGTATTTTTTACCTAGAAGGGTGAATGTAGTGTGCCTTTAAAGTGTGACTCTAAAAGGTAATTGCAATTTGATTATGTACCTTAAATCATTTATACATGTACAAAGATTATTAAAGGTACAAAAAGATGTACCCTTGAGCATGCCACCCCAGTGACAAGAAAAGGCACAGTTTAGTACTATTTTTATTGAGAGTGTGGCAAATGCATTTTTGTCATATCTAGACAGAACATCTTGTAAGAGCAGCACTATTATGGATAATGGCTTGGAAAATCGATTAAAATTACAATTTTCTCCAGCCAAATTCACCCATGCATTATGGACTGGCCATTTGCCCAGTGTCCAACTTGCACTGTACAGATTGCGGATGTGTCCTGTGTGCTTTGTAGGATTCTGCAGTGGAGGGAAGTCGGAGACAGAGTCCTCTGAGCTCAGTGACACGTGTCTAACGCTGCAGGATGCCAAGACAACCGCTTTCAGACCTGTGATGAAGAGGTGAGGCAGGTGAGCCCTTTGAGGATGCACGTGCACATGCACACACACACACACACACACACACACACACACATTTTTGTCTTACTATCCTTGTGAAGACCTTCCTTGCATTGATACCATTAATCAGCTGTGTTAACTATTACATGTATAAACCTAAACATGACCCTGACTTTAACCTCGGTACCCAAAATGAAACTTTTGGCTCTTTCAGGTTCTATTTTTCATTCATATCGACCAGCCAAATGTCCCCTCAAGTACAAAACGGTCAATGATTCCTATCCTTGTGGGTACATGTCTTACAACAGGCTTTCTGTGAAACTGCATATAATTCTATGAACATACAAGCGTTTGAATCCAATCAGGTGGGATTACAAAATACAGTGTGGAGTAAACAAGTTGTGACTGATGGCATTACAAGCATATGATATAAGCAAATGGATGATATGCAAATCTAGGAACAATCATTGGATCACTCTACCTACCTATCACTTTGTAGCCCGAGCAAAATCTGCACATATAAGCTACCCATAAAGATTAGGCGCATTAAGACATATATCTGAGTATATTTTGCTTCTTGTCCGTAGGCTGACTGAAGCGTTGCCCTTGAGCACCGGCACGTTTCTGTAACTTCATTTATTCACTGTGGACCCGAAATAAAGATGAAGAGGAAGAGGAAGAGAAAAGCGCGTGACCGCCCGGGACTCGCCATGTGCGCGCGACCAGCCAGCCGCTTTGTGAACGCGGAGGTAGCCAGCATTTTGCACAGTATGATTCTTGACGGTGTTACTGACTTTATGCAATGTTTAAAAAAAAAAAAAATACAACTGTTATAAAATATCCGTGAGTTCTGATGTCCGCACCGGCAATCGTAGTTTAGTGCTCTTATTTATTATGTATTTATAATTTTAATATTCACCTGCTATTTATTTCGCACCAACCGTCTCCTCTGTGTTTTGCTGTGAAATTTATTTCCTGCTCTCAGTGTTTACCTTGTTTACATGTCTTTTTTTTTTCTTTGAAGACAAATGTGAAGCTTATTATTGGTCTTTATTTACTTAATTAATTTGAGAAACTGAATATAGAAGCCTAGAGAGTGTTCTATATTCTCGGGAATAGTAATAATAATAATAATAATAATAATAATAATAATAATAATAATAATAATAATGACCTTGACCCATCAGTATTGCATTTATAAGCTATTTTATAAGAATGCATTTTATCCCAAGCCTGTCATTTCTGTGTCATGATTTCCTTGCTTACTAATGGGCTGATTAAACCTTTTAAAATATTGCAAACACTTCACTTGATCCAAGTTCACCTTCTTGAATTTTGGAGGGTTAATAATAAACCGGATATAGGTCCCTTGCCAGTATTTAATCTGAAGCACTGAGCACAGTTTTCAGGCACAAGTGTATCTGAATGCAGTATTAATTTGTACACTAGAGTCATTCAGCAGCATGAGCTATAGGTGTGTTAAACAGAGTCATATGCAGGCATCTGCAAACACAAAGCACAATATCTCATTGTAAAGCTCAGTTTGCTATAAAAAAAAAAGTGCGAAATACAATCTGGCTACAAACTGTGTTTTTGAACAGCTGGATTAGATAGATTAGATAGATTATATAGACACTATGAGTGTTCTGCTTCCTGTAATTTTCCTTGTCGCTGGTGTGATACCATCAAGGTTACCACCATCCTCTTCACCTTTACTATGTATAGGTCACCTGTGAAGGTGCATGCAATGTACCATTTGCATGTTAGCATTTGGTGTAAAGCTTTAGGGATACATCAGTGGCTCCTAAGGTCAATTATGTACCGTTAAAATGTTTGAATGTACAGGTGTAGGCTACGTTTGATGGTACCACCCCGGTGACATGGAAAGGTGCAGTTCGGTATCTTTATTTCTGAACGTAGGCCTATAAGGATGCAGTGATTCAAGTTATTTTGAGGGTTCTTCAATAGGTTCTTTGTATAGGTAAGGGCTTTAGCTTCCTAAAATGGTTCATATTTGGAGCCTTTCGGAAAGCAAATATTTTCGGCAGGGATCTCCACACCACCTGCACCCAAGAGTGTATTCTCAGAGAAAGTTTAGATGTGTTAACACCAACCAAACTTTATATATATATATATATATATATATACATATATATATATGTATGTATATATATATATATATATACATACACATATATACATATATATACATATGTATGTATGCGTGTGTATATACGTATATAACTGACTATGTAGTTATACTATAAATGCCCCAGAAGGAGCTACCGACCTACAGAAGTCTGTAAATTATACGGATAAATGATTAAACTGTATTTCTTGTGGTATTGGGGAGATTAAAGCATGTGATAAAGGCTTTAGCTTGATTCAAAAGACCTACAGTCCATTTGAGAAATACAGTGTGTGCTGGCTTCACCAGAAAAATTCAATAATACAATAAATATAAAGCCCCTGTTTATGTCATATGCACCTGATACAACAGAAAAAGTAGACTTCTGTTTATTAGATGATTGCTTGTATTGGGTGTAAAATCAAAACTACTAGATATTGTCCATTGGATTAGTGTCCATAGATATTGGACACTAGCTGTTTCCATATTAAGAAGAGTCCAAAAAAAGTAGAATTGCCTGGTCCTTTTTTTTGGTCTTGTACTATAAATTCAGAATAAGAACAGAGCCAGTAAAAATGGGTCGGAATCATAAAGCTGTGTAAAGGTGGCGCGCTTAGCCTATTTCCCTCTGCATTTTTATTATTTTTATTATTAATATTATTATTAAAGGTCAGTTGAGCTTGGTTTAAGATGATCCTCCAGGATCTCCAGTTCTATGCAATCTGTCTAAATATAATCTATACATAATCTCTCAGGGTCGTATTCCGAATACTGTTTTGATTAAGGGAAAGTCGGAGCTGGACATGGTCCATAATGACATGGAAAAGAATTTAAGAGCTCGGTATTAATGTTTAATGAAAAACGGACTCCTCCTGATTTGCAAATTCAGGGATCTGATATTGCAGAGTCACTCTTGATTTTATCCTCGACCTGAATCTCCCAAAGGAGCGCATTTAATCCTCGCAACACACATTTACATAGTAAACAGGCTAGTAAAGTACAATTAAGCAATATTAAACAACGCAAAGACAAAATGCAGACTGAAAGCTGCAGGGCCTGTGCGTCCTCTCACTCACAACCTGTGTAGGTCTCATAAACACGTTTTTTTTTTTTTTAGAGAAGGTTATATGAAATATTAAAGAGAGAGTTAATTAAAATGAGGATGTAGAGCAAAGCTGCCAAACCTGATTGAAGGTAGTGATGCATGCGCAGAGGGATTAGAGCTGCACTGCGTTACCGGGGGGAAGCAGCAAAACCGGCATCGGGCTCAAGCAACCACTAATAGAGCAATTAAGAGCCTGTCTTACATCGGCTTAACACAACCTTAAAACAGGGCACGAGAGAGAACAGAGTCATTTTAAACAGTGTTGTGTGTGTTCATGGGCTTAGAAGTAGTCTAATAAAGTATCACAGCAGTGTCATAATAATAATAATAATAATAATAATAATAATAATAATAATAATAATTTGTTATAATATATATATATATATATATATATAAATTAAAATATTTTTATATTTTTATATTTTTTTATATTTTTCCTCCACTGAATGTGCCTAATGGAATGGAATGAATCGTCGCAGGTTCAGCATTATGCCTTAATCATAGCACTAATATGATAATAATAATAATAATAATAATAATAATAATAATAATAATAATAATAAATGTTTTATAGGCTTTTTAACATCCATCCTATAAATGAAAAAAAAATCAACAATGAATGCTTGTCGTAATCCGGATATCATGTATGTTCCTCATTAGAAACTTCATCTTCAGTTTCAGTGCATTTAGTGGACGCCATGATTAATTAGACCTTGGGGGTAAATGCAATGTCCATTTTCGGCTCAATTATTACTCCACACACTTGTTCCGCTTCTTTCGTAGGCCTACTTCTAACGTAGAGATGCAATTCTCAGATTTTCAGACGTTATTTAGACTTTTTTTTTTTTGTGAACTCACAGGTGAGTGCCAGGTTTTGTTAGTGCGCATGCGCGTGCAGAAGCCCCCGGGCCGCACCATGCGCGATTAGACGGATATTTAATTCACAAGTGCGCACTCACACCACGAGGATATGCAGCACGACAGCCAAAATAAAACATATGGCAGCCATGGAAAATTTTAATGCTAACTGAGTTCTGTGGATGCTCAAAAGTACCTTATTATGCCACAGGGTCTCAATCCTGTTCCTGGAGTACCCCCTGTCCTGCACCTTTTTAGTGTTCTCCCTGCTCTAACACACCCAGATTAAACAAATATGTTCTTATAATTAACTCATTAGTTGAATCAGATGTGTCGCAGCAGTCAAAACACTAAAATGTGATGGACAATGACTATTCCAGGACCAGCGATGGGAGCTTGTGTATAAAGCTATAGAGGAGCACGACATGTTTTTGAGCCTTCTAGCTGACACACATCTTTCTAACTTAACTTTGTACTTTTAGATATTTATTCATTTAACCTTAACCTTAATTAGACTATTAAAATGCAGATGTAAATCAGTACCAAATCATATACTAATGTGTGTTAGTTTGCATATTTACAAGCCAGAGTAGTTTGCATATCAATGCATGGTGCTGTCTGTAAGATCCCCTGTCACTGTAAGTTTTGCAAATGATATTGTTAGGCCAGAAAGAAAGCCATTTCACGCCACTGCCTCTGAAAAGCTGTGACTTTTACACACTATTCTTATTAGCTTATACACCTGTTGTTCGAATGCAAATCTGTGTAGACACGCTTATAGTCATGCTCAGCATCATTCTGATTAGAAATGTGACTACTATTAACTACTTTTAATATATTTCTGCTGCATGAAACAAGTTACACACTTATCATTTACACACTTATCATTTACACAAACGATCCCGGTGTGTTTGGTCACATACGAGGAAAACATCTGGCTCTACAGATTAACAGAGAACACCCCATTTGTGATGTGTCAAAGGTCAGTGAAAGGCTAACTACTGAAAAGTAGGCTATGAGAGGTTTCCTTCCTTCTCTTCCTCCCTTTTTTCAGTGTGTTTGTTTATTGAGCATACCGCCACATTATATAACCCACTAACTGATTTGGACATGCCAGTAATTGCCAGTTGTACCTAATAAGGCCTGTAATCGCATCATCTCCTACAAGACTTTGCCAAAAGAGCTGCAAAAAGAGGCCTGGTGGAAGGTACCATTTGATTTGCACAAAATAGTGTGCTTGTAAGAGAAGGTCTGTATGAGGATGGCTCCGGGTTCAAATGTTGATGAGTGGGACAAGCAGCACACTTCATTACATTTTGTCAAAGGGTGCAATGAAAAGTGAGCAAGCCTTTGTTCCTGTGCATGTCTCCCTCTGTGGAATTCTGGCTCTCTGATGTCGTTACCAGTGTCTGCGCTAATGAGTTTTGTCAAAGATAATTACAGGCTGCTGGATGAAAGGGTGTCTTTGTGCAGTCCGCTAGTGGACGGTGCATTTTTGACCTTCTCCGTGCACTTTGGGTGACCCATTCCTGATGCCGAGTTTAAAAGTGGTGGGCGTAAAAACAATGGTGTCCTGGATGCCCTCTCTTCAGTCCCACTTATTCATCCACCTAACCAAGTTACACCCTTATGTGCCTGCACTTTTATGTGCCTGTCCTACACTCCTGATCCTAATTCACCAGGCCACAACATGGCTTGGCACAAAAGGAAAAGTATAAAAGAGGAAGATTGAGACTGAGGGGGGAAAAAAACAAATTGAAAAGAATTGATTTCTGAGCAAAAACTTACTATTTAGGTCAGAGCCTCCATGTTAAGGTGTATTGTTGGCTGATTTCCAATTTTTCCTCTCACAAAGAAGACTTTAGATTTCTTCGGACCAAAAAGCACAGCAAATCTGTTAATCTAGGATTAATCTATGTACTAAAAAGCAGACTGCATGATTCCATTATTGCGGTGTCATTTAACCTTGTACTGTACATCTCAAAAATGAAACTTCTTTTTTTTTTGTTTTACAGTGTGTGTGTGTAATTTTACAACAGTAAACCTAAGAAACATAAAAAAAAATCTTAACCCATGTCAGGCAACAATATCTCTCTCTCTTTTTTTTCCTGCTGCATTTTGAGTTCCAGACAGGGTGGAGGTTTTTAGCATAGAATTAGCAAATACACAAACTGAGATTAACTAGCATCTGTGTTAATGCCATGAGGACATTACACACCTTCTAATGATTTACTTATGATTATTTTATGAAATGAATCCTTTATGCTTGATCTATAAATTGGGTAATGGGGTTGTAATTCCAATATTTCAACTAGTGAACATATTTAATACTGAGTGAATGCTGTGGAACTAAAATGTTAATTATATATGTATATAGATATACATATATATATATATATATGTGTGTGTGTGTGTGTGTGTGTGCGTGTCTGTGTAATGTTGTTTGTTTTTCTAACACGTGTATGTTCTCAGGAACATGCACATACATGGGTTGCTGTGAAGGACACCTTCCCTGTGTGTCCCTTTTTACATACACTTTACATACATATATACATTTACTTTTGCTTTACATACATGTGAGACCCAAATGGCACCTCAAATATGGAATCATCTGAATGTGTGTGTGTGTGTGTGTGTGTGTGTGAGAGAGAGAGAGAGAGAGAGAGAGAGAGAGAGAGCAATAATCTATTTCATTTTAATGCTGCCTTCATAATCCATCCAACATTCCATCTATTCATTTAATCTCTTCCTCGACTTCTGATTTTCTTCCTCTTGTTTACCCCATCGTCTGTTTGGGGTTTTATCCCTGATGGTTAACGCCACATTTCACTCATTCACACATACACGAATGCACACACACATATATATATTTCATGATACAGGACAACTGTCTTGTGCTCTGTGACACCTCAACATGTAAAAAAAAAAAAAAAAAAAAAAAAAAAAAAAAAAAAAAAAAAAAAAAAAAAAGCTAAAAGCATTCTTATAAATCCAAAGTTATACCCTGAACAATTTTCATTCATGAACTGCTAATAATATACTTTTTATTATTGTGAGAAACATTCATAAAGTCTTTGCCATGAAATGAGAGAATATTTCTGATAAACTATTTATATTACATTGGTTATAAGAGTACAAGCATTCAGACACTGCTGTACTTGGATATATCATGATATGATTAAAAAAAAAGATGAATAGCCTCATGTGAGTTCTGCATGTGGATTTTAGACACTTCGCGTTATGTTTAACTCATTTTTCTCTTATGGACTTTTCAAATGTAGTGCGCGTGTTTTTATTTTTGCCACATGTAGTAGTTGCCCATGATTCTTTAATTTTCACTTTTTTCCCCCCCTTTACCTTCACTTGTTCATTTTAGGGCACACACATGTTCATTTGTGGTTTTATTTTTCACGTGATATCACATTATTCACATTGATTTACTCGAGTTCACGTGTACAGTTGAAACATTACACACATTACAAACATAATCACGTGTGAAATGTATGTGATTTTTCTATAAGGGTATTTTGCATGTGTCCCATGCCATAGAAAGAAATTGAACCTTTTTACAACCCCAGTTTGCACAAACAGGAAGCAAGACCTATCTTCTCTCTCTCACTATAATAATGCAGAACTTCTCAAAGTGCATATCCTGCATTCTTCTGTGCCACGCTTTTCAGCGCAAGCAACAGTCCTGAGCATTAAATACCAGAGATTAGAGTGTGTATAACAGTGTTTTTTGAGTATCTCCGTCAGGTTATGATCCGTCATCACCTCCGATAAAGCTGGGAGTGTGTGAGTGGGAGGCAACGTTTCACAAGGTGCATGCCTTCATATCAGTGGTGGTCTTCTCAGTACCTTTAGTAGTATTCCTAGACTTTCATATAAATCATGTTTCAACGTTATCACTCCGATATGATATGAGGAAAGTCATGGCGTGGTACATGGAAACACACCTCAAAAAAACTTGCAGTGACTTTCAGCTATTATTCTCGTTTCTGTACTCACAGGTGGAACGGGGCATTACGAGGCGTTAGTGCCGTGCCAATTATCACATGCCCTTGGAACCGTGTGTCCCGGAACAGTGCGAGTATCAAAGCAGGGCCGTCCCAACATGCCCATCCCACACATTACACCCTACACAGACTTAAAGCGAGCTCCAGCAGACCTGAAGGGGTTCGACACACAGACCACACATCGTCATAGCTCAATCTGAGCCATAAAGCACAGCTATTATGTGCGTGTGGGATTTTCGGGCCTGTTAAAGAAAAGAACGGCCCTCCGGGAATGACAGAGCATCATAATTACACATTTTATTGAGCATTTCGTTCCAGCTAGGACCGATTCTTTTCCTAAGCGTTTCCATTTGCCCTCTCTTTCATGTGGGGAAAACTCGGAGCGCCGCGGCTTGCCCGTTTCAAAGGTGGGCCTGACAAATATTTACAGCCTGATGTGGAGTCACATCTAATCAGCACTCGCGCACCGGGTTTCAGAGGAATCTGTTCTTGGCACGCGCTTATCTTGTACATAATAAATGATCCTTACAGAAAGACATAGAGCCTTGAAGAGGCTGCCCAAAAATAATAAGTGACACATCTCTGTGGAATCACTTATAATGGAGGAAAGGTAACACACACTGACAAAATGGTGGAAGTAAATCAGGGACTTCCCCCTGCTGGACGGATGAAGAACTGCAGTCAGTGTTTTGTTTTGTTTTTTAATTAAATATTTTCATTGAGAATTCACTGAAGTGGAGGAGTAAAAAAAGCAGGCCACGCCCATGGCTTTAGGGTGTTTAAGATAAAGACACAGGAAGGTACAAAACTAAACAAATAAATCCTCTGTCCTGATACAACCCCACCAGAACAGAAGGACTTAAAGAAAGATTAAAAAGGAAGCCAAAAAAATGAAGGTGAGAAGGAGAAAATGTAATGCAAAATGTAAAATGTGACTCGAACGACATTATTAAAATATTCTGCCCAAAATATAACTGCCTTTCTATCAAAATGAGTCAAATGTAATTGCCTTTCTACATTTCACCCGTTCACAGCCAGTCCTGTTCCTAATGTCCCCATGTGTTTAAACCCAGCGGGTCTGAAATGCAGATTTATGACAGTAATATGTTCTTTTCCATGCTTTAACAATCCATACGGTCTTATAGCTGGCCTGCATTACCCAAAACACACATTTCCCTCTTGTATTAGGAGCTATGGGGATAGCAATCCTTAAAATGAGAGCCATAAATCACACTTGCCAACTATTATTCCATTAACAGAAGCATGGTTCTGTCATTTGGGTCATGCTAATAGTCCACGGATGATGACTGTGACTGTTAACAACGGCAAAGCCGAGTGAAGAAAGAGCGACGGCTTCATTTGTGCCATGGATCAGAGAGACAATCCACTTGTTTGGTGGTCCAGGGGCCTTGTCCTTTTCCTTCCCCCCTCTCTCATCTGTTCCACATTTCCCTTCTTTTGCTTTCCCTCCTCCACAATTGAGTTTCTAAATCCTGCCTCTTTGTGGTCATCCACTGAGCCCCCACGACAAACTGGTGGCACATTTTCACAATCTACAGCCCTCAGGATACCAGGATACCACGGCAGAACATATTAAATTTGTTACCAATTTTAAAACTTGGCCGCAGTTTGTGCCGTCGGCTCACAGGAGGCTGATGGTTCGAGTCGGGCGCGACCGCAACCACAATACAAACAAAGAGCAAGGAAGAGCAGCTACTTGTGTTCACTTTTCTCTGGAAATGTTTAGAGCAAAGACTTGGCAAAAATAACTCTGCATAATAGCATTAGCGTGAAACCAGATCCCTGCCTCAATGTGTGCGTGTTGCTCTCATCATACAGTGAGACAATACAGAGTACTTTTTACTTAAAAGTGAAGCTGAGTCGAGACAAAACAGAAGAATGAGTCAGAGTTTTTCCAAATCAGAGGTCGTCTGCTTTCATCTTTTATCATGTACAGGTGCGGGAAAGATGCTTTTGCACTTTGATCTGGGTCATTCTCATCGTCAGCTGTACTGCGAAGTGAAAAAAGAGAAGCACTACTAAATTTGAGAGCTGTATGCACAAACGAATTTATCTGTTTATGAAAAGTTTTTCATTTTAAATTTAATATGAAATAATGAAAAACGCGAAATTATAAAACCTGATCTCATGAGAAATGTGTACAAATTCGAAAGAGCAAAATCGCTGTGTTTGGATTTCCTAGATCTATGAACAATGTCATATGGAAAAGTAAAAAAAAAAATATATATATATATATATATATATATATGTATATATGTAAAATAAATAATCTAACTAATAATAATAATCTAATCTAATAATCTAACCCCAACCATAAATGTAACGTTTGTAGCTTTTTATATCATTTAAGGTTATACATTTGTACACAAAAGCATTGTAATATGTAATAAACTGTAATAATTTATCTATGAATGTATGTAACTCTCATATGTGGCATGTAATTTACATGCCATGTACTGTAGGAAGGTCAAGATGAGGTTAAGGGCACAGTTATATTTGTAGTTTTTATTTAGTATTGTAGTTGTATGAAATTAAATTAAAAAAACAAAATCTAGCCACATTTAATTTTTCAAATTTTTATACACAATCTTCATGTGCTTTAGCTGATTTATGGTCTCTGCTCAGCTCTCTAACTCAATTCTTAATTCACACATAAGCAAACACACACATGCATATATCCAAATTAGTGACAAGGTCAAACTCATGTGTGTGTGTGTGTGTGTGTAAGTGTAAGTGTATGAGCAAGCACAAGTGTGACAGCATGTCGTGGAAGCATATTTTGATGGTTAATTGTTTTCTCCTCCCTCCAGTCAGCCCCTGATGGAGTGTGTTCAGCCATGTTGGCTGTATGGCAGGGCCATGAGTGCAGCTGTCACTGGTGGAACTGCACTGACCTCTAGAGACTGATCTCTCAACACACAGACTCTCTCTCTTTCTCTCACTCACTCACTCACACACTCACGCACACACACACACACACACATACACACACACACACACACACACACATGCATACTGTCTCAGCAGACAGCTCCAGCACTGGTGTGACAGTGGGAGATCAGTCTCAGGCCTGGCTGCAGTTAAACACACAATGCTTATCCCATTTCCCCTTTACACATATTACACACACACACACACACACACACACACACACACACACACACACACACACTGTATGTGTGTAGGAGCTATAGCAGCATGTCCTGAGGTGTTTTACTTCTCTTATACCACACCCAAGGCCATTTTTTAAAAATTAATTAAATAATGACACATCCAACTTTTTTTTTTTATCAATTTAAGGTTAGATTTAATTTTCTGTAATGTCCTTGAAACAAGTTCCCAAGAACAAATCACTTGCATTATAACAGCAATAACAAGTTGTTTTCTCAAAAGCCTGTCAATTTTTCTCTCTTGAAATTAATAAGACAAGAAAACGCTGCTCAATTAGAAACCGCAAAGCCTCAAAAGCAGACCGCAACAAAACGCAACGCATGTTACAGCTTTACCTTTGACTGTTAACAAAGTACCAACACTGGTGACTTATCCCAAAAAGGTAAATAAACATATCCTTGGAGAAGACTTCACTACATCAGCAATTACACATGTTTTTAAAATTCTGTTTGTATAGCTTGTGCTATACAAGTGTCTATGCAAGTTTGGAAGTTGTTACTATAGAAATGAAAACATATTAGAACGAGAGCATTAATATAAACCTTACAGCCAGAAACATTGTCAGAGCTGCAGTTATAGAAAACTAATCATCATCTTCAGAATCAAGCATTCAGCAGCTCTTTGGTACGTATACACACACACACACACACACTCACAGAAACGAGTTGCGACCACCCTGGAGTGTCTGTGCACCCAGTCTCACCCCTGCACTGAGCCTCGCCTGGCCTTAATGTGTTTAGCAAACACTCATCTATTCTCTACTGCTCTATAACACTGAACACAATCTGTTTTTGCTTCATTATAGGCCAGTTCATCCACAGTTCACACAGCTCGTGTGTATATGAATGTAAACGTGGGTGTATGTGATGTAGTGTAGATTTATAATTCTGACTTTACTCATGACATTATTCAATGTGAAACTTGGATAATCTGCTGTTTTGTAAAAACTAAGATGGCTTTCTTAAGATGTGACTAATAAAAATGCATAAACTCATGAATAAGTTTGTATTTTTTATTTAATTGTTTCCTTTTAAGTCTCAGGAACAGTTGCCAGGTCTTGTCGTACAGTTCTCATTCTCGTAACTGCATACCTCTCTGATTAGTTTTACAGTAATAACGTGCTTTAAAAATTAATAACTAAATGATAAACTGGGAGTGTAAAGTGTGGTGTCATATTAAATATTCATGCCTAAAAGTGTAACATTTTTATGTATTTTTTTGTTCCATGACCAAAAAGAAGAAGAATACAAAATAACACAAATGATAAAATAACATAAGAAATGCATTACATTTGGTGTGTTCTATTTTTTTGAACCACAGGCTTTTGTACAGATGTGAAAGTGCACTTTATCTCATTCAACATGTAAACCACCCATAAGTTATATTTTGCTGTTGCTGTTATCATCATCATCATCATCATCATCATCATCATCATCATTGTCATTTATGACGTGCAATAAAAACATAATGAAAAGCCGAAGCAATAAATATATGAGTGTGAGGCAGGGCCATGAAGCAGTACTCCCCAGAGATAACATAATAAAATAAATAGAAGTAAAGATGTCATTGAAATAATACTGTGCGCTTTTACCACTGTTTAAAGCATTTTTCAGGCAGAGGCTCTCCGTCAGTGTAGGTAATATGTCTCAGTGACGATATCCAGAGACCTGGAGCGTTAACGCACTTTTACACACAATGTAGCACATTTTAATTCTCCCCACAGTATAGACAGACAGATTTTAGGAAATCAGATTGTGTGTGTGTGTGTGTGTGTAAACATGCAGATGCACAGATGCCCTGTGCCATAAGGCAGTAAGACTCATTAGGCTAGTGTCTAATGCATGAATCAAAGGGGAGAAGAAGGAAACGATCAATCTAACTAATGGGAATCCCAGGTGAGGAATGTGGGCAGAGCTGGTCCAGCTGTACCCTCTCTCAGTGACCTCCCAACTTAAACACACACACACACACACACACACACACACAGCATGTTTTAAGGCATTATGTCTGTCTACATACACTTAAACAGCTGGTTTAAAGCACCAGAGCACCAGTCCCAATATTCTCACTCGATAATCGACTTAAAACACTTGAATACTCAAGTTGATGTTGAAAATTTGATTGGTCCGAAGGTGTTGTTTTATTATCCATAACAGCACGACAATTGTTCTAATACGTTACCAATTCTACTGGAACAACTTGAACATGGACTTGCTCCACATTTAAAACTGATTTTAAACAAGACGAGTGTAGTGGTGAAGTTTTCTGTAAGGAAGTGTTTATTTAGTAATTTGTGGAAAGAAGCTCCAGTTTCAGCACTTGGTAACAATTTTCCACCATGGGACAGTCTTCAGGACATGTGAGGTTGTGTGTTCCGGTTTCCCAGGAACTGCATTTATTTTGTTGTATTAACTTCAAGAGAGAGAAAATAGAGGATGGTGAGGGAGCTAACTTGTTTCTGGAATGTTCCACAACAATAAAAGTAGCTAAGAAATGTACATGTAGTTCTTATATATATATATATAATGACGTATAATAGAAATAAAAATGTATGCTGTTATGTGAAAATCTGTTTCAAGGTATTGCACCACACCATCATTTATTATTTCTCTATAAGAGCACACCCTGTCATGTTTTATCCCATTCTTAAAATTGACATATAGGTGTTCACACACCCCCATATGCTGACATGCTTACACAACACCACACTACACCGCACTCTTTCTCAGCTCCTTCTCAGCAGGGCACGAGGGAGCATACAGTAACACATCCCATGTGTCAGCTGTCTGGGTCTCAGTGTGTGTGCTGGTGTCTGCACATGTGTGTGCCATATTTACCCACCCAGGAGGACCTTCTCCACATGGGGCTCCATCAACCAGACAGATAAGACTGGAAGAAAAGTGTCATGTTTTTACAGCATCCATTTATTTCTGTGGTTGTTTATTTTCAGTTTTCATTGTTTCAACAGCAATGAGTGCACCACACAGGCATGGAGAGTGTCCTTACTCACTCTGCTCGAGGTCTAATACAAACACAGGCATCCTCTCTGTCGCAAAACACAAGGGTATCCGGGTCACCCACAACCGGTTTGCTGACAGACAGCCACTTCTGCTTTAATCTCTTAACCTGAGTCAACATTCTAAATCTCATTCCTCACTAACCGCTACTTATCAGCCAGGCACTCCATTACACACTCACACACTCACACACAGGCAGAGAGAGATCGGTTATGTGAAACACAAGCTGATTTAAACCAGGGAGTGACCTTTGACCCGCCACTTGGAGGATAACACAGAAGTCAAGGAGAGTCCCGATGTGCAGTCAAAGTCAGAGCCTTCTCCTGCCATTCATACGCTATTTCAAAATCGCTTACTTGCACACCTCGATCCTGCACCTCACTTTCATTAAATTGATTTTCAGTGTACATCCTTTTAGCAGCTATAGGCTTGAAATATGAACCTTTCACCAGTGAATGCATTTCTTCTTTCCTTTTCCCCCCAGTCTCTATTCCTCGTTATTTTTTCCCCTCTCCTTCCTCGTCTTCTACTTCTCATGCGCCGTAACTAATGATCTGGGGAGGGAGTGTGTTTGAAATTCTCCACGGTAACCATTTTCATAATTAAACACTTCTAATTTCAGAGCTTTGGCTGGCTCTGAGCAAACAGGCAGCAGGGCAGAGAGAGAGAGAGAGCAAGAGACATGCACAGAGGGAGAAAGGAGAGAAAGCGAGCGAGAGAGAGAGAGAGAGAGCACTTCAACGTCTTTCATTAGAGCTCCCTCTTAATGTGGGCGGTAATGAAACAGGAGGACATTCAGCATTTCCCTGCTCATTAGGAGCTAAACTGAGGGCATTTGTTTGTACAGGATCTGGAGAGGGTTATCAAAGCACATGGTCAATCACATTTAATAATGGGGAGGTATTACACACTTAATGAGTTATTTCGAATTATTCAAAAACTGAAAAAAAAAAAACAAAACCAAGCATCTACGGAGATTATTCATGCATCATAAATGAAAGTTAGTATTGCTATTATTTTTTTCCTCAACAAGGTTTAAATTACAGAACAAACAAAGACCTCTTTAGAGACCTGGTGCATATGCATGTATGTGTAATTTAGTGCCAATGCTCAATAATTGCCATTGTGGGCCTTGGTCTCGCTATAATATATTACACCTGCGTCCTTTTATAGTGTCAATTTCCTCGTCTTGATGCTATTTGCAAATTCATCACCATCTGACAGCCTGCCATTATATTCAAACATTCAAATTATATCCACAAACAAAGATACATATTGATGATTTTGAATATCAGCTCGTTTGTTATGAGAGAGACTTGAGAAGTTCTCGAAAGCAATGCTAGTGGAGATTTAAACAGCAAACCCGTGTTTAAATTATTAAAGAGAGCAGAAATAATAATTGCCCGTATA
The DNA here is from genome assembly GCA_022985145.1 of Pangasius djambal. NCBI lineage: Eukaryota > Metazoa > Chordata > Actinopteri > Siluriformes > Pangasiidae > Pangasius > Pangasius djambal. The sequence continues at coordinate 4,926,797 of CM040999.1, forward strand.
TTCCTCTGCTCATTCTTCTCTCTATAAACACGTCGAGCTAGAGGTATTTGACATTCAGCGGAGGTTTGTAATGTAAATGACAGGACTGTATTTCTCCTTCATATCATAACAGCCAATGAAGTGATCGAGTGGAGAAAGAGAAAAAAAAAACAGGCGGCTACAGGTGGGGGTCAATTATCATTTGAATAATCGAGACGGCGGCCGACGGCCTCAGAGCACCCCGTGAAGTGTGACACGTTTCTATCTTCATGCATTTCAATGAAGTCAGACTGGTACATAAAAGGTTATCACCTAGGAAACATATTTGCCTAAGCACAAGTTAAACAGCCGAGCCAGATCGGCATAGATATTCAATTTAGCCAGTCAACCCTGACCTATAAATATTTCAACAAAACCCGGAGAGAACGATTTCTCTTCCTCTCTCTCCCTCTCTCCCTCTCTCCCTCTCTCTCTCTCTCTCTCGCTTCCTCCCTCCCGTCTTTGATCCAATTCCATTTCAGCTGCTAGAGATATGGAGGAGGAGGAGGAGGAGGAGGGGAGAAAAAGAAAGAGAGAGGGAGAGAGAGAGAATGTGAGAGAGGGATGCGAAGGGGAAAAGAGAAAAAGATAAACGAAAGGAGGGGTGGTGAAAGAAAAGTCAAGTATACTGCGACTTATCTATTAAATGTATTGTTAAATGCAGCTGGTCTCTCCAGGCCTAGAAGTGGGAGGATAAGGGATAGGGGAGAGAGTGTGCTAGATGTCTCATAAGTTCAAGGGACAGAATGATAGATAATCTATATGGTTTGCTAAGAAACAGATCTATTTGACACATGGCCTCCTCTCGCTCTAAGCATTAATCAGGTGGAGTTTACTGTGCACTGGGGTAATGTGCATGGGGGCTCCTCAAAGTGAGGCGGAGGTCAAGCAGGACGAGATTAATCAGTGACGCACAGTTAAAGCAGACATTTCTCACAACGATGTAGACTACACACCACACACACTCTATCTGACGTCAGTGTACAATATAGGCAGAAAGCGTATAACACCGGAGTCACGTCTATAAGGAAAACAAGTGAACTTAGTGACCCACCTGTACTGACAGATACAGAGACACTGACTTAAGAAAGCTCTCGAGGGAGAATTTTGCAGGCATGAGAATGATACAGTGACGCAAACACCTTATTTTTTTCCTCAAATGTATACAGTGAAAATCCCATCTGGGGTCTCAGGGGATTCTAAACATTCAGTTCAATTTAGTTTGATTTTTATAGTACTTTTAACAGTAAAATACTGTCAGAAAGCAGCTTCACAGAAATCTGGATGTAGATTTAGATCCCTAATGAACAAGTCAGAGGTGACAGTGGTGAGGAAAAACTACCCGAGATGACATGAAGAAACCTTGAGAGAAGCCAGATGCAAAAGGGAACCCAATTTTGTCTGACACAGGATAGTGCAATTATAAATCAGTCCCCTACATCAACAGCATACTATAAAGTCAGACAATACTAAGTGTGTTGAATTGGTGTTCATTATGAGCAGTGTGACAGTCTTTACGATTAGAGCAGCAGTTCTTAGGTACTAATCTCTAGTATCTAGGTGAGAAAAATGTTTTTGGGAAGGCTTTCCATGTGGGACCATCGACAGCAGCAGAAACTGAGTACAGTACACTATTTGACCCTGCATTATTTATAGCACCAGGCTTAGGTCCTCATTTGGTACTCTTGTTATTCTGACAGGACAAGTAGAAAAAAAAAATACAGCACATGTAGTATTGTGCTTCTGTATGTATGAGCCACTTGGCAATGGAAAACAAATGGGGACTGGGATTTGGGATCAGTCAGAACACAGGAAGAGGCGAAAAATGTTTGCGATATTCAAAAATCAGGATAATATACTCTTTGTGTGATCCAAGCAGAGCCAATAGAAAAAAAAAGGCACAAAGTTGGTCAAAAACAAAGATGGTGGATTAAGACTGATGTATATACAAATCAATAAAGCATGAAATGTACCAGGCAGCGGGGGTCCAGAGCCTATCCCAGAAACACTGGGTGTCAGGTGGGAATACATCCTGGATGGGACTCTATTCCATCACAGGGCACCATGCACACACTTTTATCTTAGCCAATTCTCCTACTGGCATGTTTTTGAGAGGTGGGAAGAAACAGAAGAATCCAGAAGAAACCTAGAGGGAGAACATGTGCACAGACTGTAACCCAAGCTCAGGATGGGATACTAGAGATGGCAGTGCTACCCCCTGCATCACCATGCCCCCAACAGATGATCATCTTTCCCCACAAATTTATGGAGTAGTTTGATGGTAGAAAACATCTACATTTTTCACAGGAAAAGCTGGATATCTTTCATAAAGAATTAAGAAGACCTCATTAGATCCCACTAAAGGAAAATAAACCCAAGGTTCATGTTTGCTTTAGTGGATAATCTCACCTGGATACTCTAAACACCAACTGTAAATTTTGGTCTAAAATGATGCTAAAGAACTCAGTCTCGGTAAAGGAGATCAGTAAAATGTCCAAGATGTATGCTATGATACCAAACTACTATATCATACAATTTTAACATACTATTTATTATAATATATGGTCGTGGAAGACTCTGTGTTTCACACCATTACATACACACTCCTATATCCCAGACTTAAGCACACACACACACACACACACACACACACAGAACTGACAACCTGCTCAGCTGGGACTTCTCGAGCTCTCAGCTTCAGTATGTCTTTCAAAGAAAAAAAAACAGAGAGAGAGAAACGATGGAGCGAGAGAGAAACGAGTGCTGTCCAAGCCCCTTCTGTAGGGTTAAGCCACCCGTGGAGCCCCTGATGAGCGCCATGCTGTGACAGAAGACCTGTCAGCAGGGCCACGTTACACTAGCGCTGGCCTGATTTAGCGGCGGGCAGACAGCGTGGCAGCGGGTGAAGGCCCCGGCTATTTGTCACCGCTGTGCCCGTGTCAAAGTGTCAGGCGGCGGGTGCAGCTGGCGCAAAAGACAGGGCCGTATGGCCCGAGAGCCAGGCGCTTGTCAACCTGGGCTGGGGAGAAGCTCTCCCCTCCCTCTCTTCATCTCCCTACATGTCTAGTCTCTCTCTTCTCTCCAAGTCAGTGGCTCTGTCACGTCTCTGAGATGCTGCCGATGTAATCTGCCCTCGTTTAGTTCTTCGTTACACCTCAGTGTGTCTTTCTCCAGTGGGATAGTGGGGTTTTGCAGATACTCTGGACTCCCTTCTTCCCTAACAAGTCTTCCTATCATTCTCTTCTCCATTTTTTTTTGTATTGGAAGCCATATATTACATGCAAACTTTATACATTTATTCTCTACCAAGTGCCGTGCAATTTTTTTCCTCTGGTACATAAAATGTGTGATTCATGCCATAATTATTCCACAAAGTGCCATAAACCATAAAACGCTCACTTTACCAAGAATAATGCTGAGAAAAATCATTCTGGTGTATGTATTTTGACCAGGATGAAGGTCAGCTCATGATCTTGACTTGTCCTTGGGCTCTTCTTACTTTCTTTGTTTTACCTTTATCTATTTTTCTCAAAATTGGCAGAGATAAATCTTATAGAAACACACTTTATTCCCTTCAGCAAATAATTTCCTGCCACGACAGCATACTACAAATTATTCCTAACTATATTCATTTGTTTATTCATTTAACTTCAGTAACTACTTTTATGCTGGTCAGGGTCATAGGATCCAGAGCCTATCCCAGGAAAACTGGTCATGAGCCAGGAATGCAAGGACACCAGGGCACCATACACACATGTTAACACACTAATTCACTCCTAGGTGAAATTTAGAGTAGCAAATTCACCTACTGGCTTGTTTTGGGAGGTGGGAGGAAACTAAAGAACCCAGAGGAAGCTCTGGAGAAATGGCGCACAGACATTAACCCGAGCGTAGGATCAAACCAGGGACCATGATGCCGTGAGGGGCCAGCATGATGGGCCAGCATGATGTCCTTATTAAATATAGATATAAATAAAAATAAATTATTATTTATAAGTTATAAGTACTAAAAACACCAGATTTAACAATAATTTTCCAATTTATCCTGTGGCGTAAATATTTTCAATTTTTACACCTATTCGAAACACATAACTTGTTATTGTCCATTTAAATTTCATTAACAATGATATTTCTTTCATTACTGGTGCTACCACAAGGTCTTTGACCATCTTGCTTAACCAGGAAACATTTAATCTATTGAGATTAATTGGAGAAAAAACACTGAATTAAATAGAGCAGCAAGTAGCAATGACATTAAACATGCACATAAGATGCAAATTCATTTCTGTATTGTTTCTTAAGCTTCTTTTAGTGTGTATTTAGCGACAGGGAGAGGGAAATGTCATCAACACAAACAGGATATTTATGGGTCAAGCGGGGCCTGGGTGGATTTTATGGCAGATTATGTCTTTCTCCCTGAAAAGAACACTAGCTGCCTTTACCAGGCTGCGTGGCATTCCCTGAGACGGATGGAACGCGTGTGATGGAGTGATGAGGGGATTAGCGGAGAGGAGAAGGAGGAGGGATGAGGGAGTCTGTCCATCTTGGCAGTGATGCGCTTGTTGTTTTTTTCCTCCTCCCTTTGTTGTATCCATCGCTCGTCTCTTTTCTTTTCCGCCTGTTTTCTTGTTTGCCTGTCTTGCTGTGCCCAACTCCCTCCCCCCCCAAGTCCATCTGGTACCTTTAGTCGCCCTCAAAACAAGATCTCACTGAATTCCCTGGACTAATTATGGAGATACAAACACAGGCGACCATGGGTTCAAGAGTGTCTTTCTCCACACACACACACACACACACACAGACATGTCCCATGAGAGGGAGTTTTTTTGAAAGGGAAAATTAATTGGATCAACTGGCAAGACACTCCTAATGATAAGCGAACAAAGAAATCTTCATATGTCAGCATTCATTTCAGAAGTTTGACCACGTTGAGTTTGTTGCTTCTGGAATAATGATCAAAATTTCTTGATGACTTAGCCTGTACTCATTGTGTTTGTCTAATAAAACACTCTGTAGAACATACATACAGACAGGGGCAGTAGTATTACTCCTTAGCATTATCTACAGATACTCTGACTACTTTTGCTGCTAATTCTTTCAGTATAAGCCTACCACTCAAATGTGTGACGTGCCTTCCAGTCATGACCTTGCAGCTCTGTCATGATCAGCGCCACTGACAGTTGACAACGGTTCAATCATATACAGCATACCTCCAAAAACGGCGATCGCCAAATGGCAGACAGTGGTTCTGGAGATAGACCCAACAAGGTATAGCACCAGAGCAAAAATGGTTTACCTGAAGGCAGCTCATCACATTAAAGACTAGCTACTAGGGCTGTAGGACTCGAGTCCAGTCTTGAGACATTTTCTATATTGACTTGGACTTATTGGCATCTGTACTCGGTCTATGGTCTTGACTGAGTCTTTGTAAAAATAATGTTTGTGGTGTCTTTTCTTTTTTCATGCAAGTTTGACAAGGACTTTTATGTAACTGGATGCTTATGTAACTGGACAAATTTTAGTTAAAGTTTACAGTCATGGGTGGCAGCATTGGTGAGAAATCCTCCACAGTCGCTGTTCTCCATATTTAGCTAGTTCACTAAGCACCATTAGGTTTCTTTAGAGTCGATGAGGGGCTGGCGTACCTTGAAGGCTGTTGGCTCTTGTGTCAGTCAATCAAGCTCATCGACATGCCATCACTCCGACTTCCTGATTCAACATACAGAATCAAATCATGACTCTCAAGCTGTTTCATGGGGACTTTAAATGTGCAAATTTGAATCCTCTGAGTGCTGCACATGCTCCTCACAGAACGTTCAGGCTTAATGGTTTCCATTTCACTGCCACTTATGTTGTTACAAATCAGTTTAATACATCAAAAGCAAATCATTCTCTCGGTTTGACTGCCTGGGCATTGAGTAACTCATACCATCTCATTTTTCACACATGGCATTAAGCGTGTCCAAAACTTCACACCCCCTTCTTCACCTCCTTACATAAACTCCTCTCGTTTTCCATGTCAGATCTGGAATCCATCTTAAACACACACCGTATCGCATATCCTCAACTTTGACTTACTAATTCTTCCTTTGACAATGTTTTCCATTATTTTCAGAACGAAAAAGACTGTTTAACAAGGCCTGTGGTAAAAACCTCATACCACGGCTGGTCTTTTTAAAACTTAACACACACCAGAAACATATGGTAGCCTCACATATCCACTAGTGTGTAGACTTGGATATGAAATAGGAAAATGATTTAAAAGAGATCGCTGTGTTTGGAGGAGCATAAATTTGTAATTGTCTTTTCTTTACTAATAAGCCTGTGATAAGCAATCATACCTGAGCATTTCATTAAGGAGTTTCTTGAATAACTTCCTAAAAGATGATGGTCTGGTACAGCAAAATATATTGGCTCTGGCTCTAATACAAAATTTGTTGTAGAATATTTTACTACACCAATAGACCAAAGCCTAATTAGCTAGTCCAAGTAGCTATTGGCAACTGATGTCATGATAAATTTGAATAAGCAAGGACATTGTGATTGGATTCTTTTCTATTTTGTTCATGGGTGGTTTTGCAATCGCAGTGCTGCTTAGTACTTGCTCTTAAAAATGAAACTTTTTTTTTTTAATCACCTCTAACTTTAACCATTCAACCAATATTCAATCCATCTCAGGCAACAACAAAAAAAGATTTACAAGCTTTTATTTTCTGAAAATATTTTCATTTTGCTGTAACAGGGTAGGCTTTTAGCCTAGAATTATCAAATACATGAAATATGGTTAACTGGCATCCATGTTAATGTTAAGGACATTAAAGACAAGCTAATAATTGTAGATATTTTTTATTAATGATTTTAACTTGATCTATAATTAAGTGTTGTACTTTCAAATTGACCTCCTATATCAATTTCACTGAAAATAGAATGAGAGGACTTACTTTTCTTCCTCCCATGATCTTCTGGAAATTCAGATGATGCAATTTCCTGTTGAACATTTAGCTAGTGGAGTATTCCAAATTCAGTCTGAACATACAAATCTGTTACCCAAATTATAGATTGCTTGCAAGTCCTGTGGTTAATCTTGTCATATGTAACACTCACTGAACCTTTGATATGAAACGAGTCCCATGAGACCATGTTGGGTATTTATTCACCTTTCTAAGATCTTTGTTGAAGGTGTCAAAACACAATCACAGACAGAAACAATGTTGAAAACAACAGACAGAAAACAAATGTTGAGCAACTGGTTATAGAAAGTCCTGCATGGATTTTTCATTCTCCATGCATTAAGGTCATGTGGTGGAACAGACAGTTCTGGGCCGAGTGTCTGAAACATTCAAAGTGCTCCAAGAGCAGGTGGTAAGTCTGAATTGCAGAAACAGACATTCACATTCACACTCACACTCACAAACACACAGCTAATGAGCACACCTGTGAGATGGTTCCACCAAGCCCCCGTCCACTTTCTGCCAATATCCTGCCCTCCTGTCAAAGGGGACTGCAAGGTCTGAACAGGTGGCACAGCAAGGACCAAGCACCTCTGACTGGCACAGAACTAACACACACAACACCAGTGCCATATTAAATTCCCAGTGCTCGTGGCTCGGGCTGAAACCAGTAGCATGAGGCCAGTTCCTCACCTCCTAAGCCGATTAAAAGCAGCAACCTGTTCTTTGAAGAACAGAATGGGAAATCAGCATGCAAAAATTTCCTCCATATAAATGGCTAATACCTAATACATTTTGTGTTCATTGAAAATTAATGAAATATTCAACAATTTCACAAAAACAAAAAAAAATACTCCTTCATAAAAAATATACTACAGTAAAAAAAATTACTTACTAATAATATTTCATTGATCTAAACCTTTGCACTCAACTATGTGTTAGATAGATAGATAGATAGATAGATAGATAGATAGATAGATAGATAGATAGATAGATAGATAGATAGATAGATAGATAAGAAAAAAATGCAGAAAAACAGTAGGTATGGAGGACACAACACAATCACACACACCCCACACACAATTGAACAGGACGAGCACCTCACTGGGAAGGTGAAATTTATAGGTGTGTTTAAAGTATTTGATTTAATAATCAGTGATAAACAAACCAGATATACAGGATATACACGTTTATCTTTGTGCTTCAAATACATACACACATACACACATACATGCGTAAGTAATGGGACAGCCTGTGAATATGATCAGTTTTGAGTTAAACTGACCAACACCTAATGATAGCTTTCTTCATTTTTCCTCTTCACTACATTTCTCTCTCCATGTCTCAGTTCACGCATGGACATCTGACCTTGTGTCCCCCTCCCAAAAAATGGGAATGTAGAGAGAGAGTGGATAAAGGAATCAAAGGCAGGCAGCAGGACAAATTTAAGGAGATAAAATGTTCCTTTATTGCAGGTTGGAGCCCCACTCAGTGAGCACATGAAAGCCTGATCTGTGTCGAGCTAGCCGTCCGCTACGACCGAGACCTCTCACATAGGCAACGCTCCACTAGCCAGGGCCTTCACACACATCACCCACACACACACACACACACACACACACACACACAGAAGCAAACTGTTCAAACTCACCCATACTCACATATAAAACTGAGTGCAAAAGTTTGCACACCCACAATATGTGTAGAAGACAGATTTGTCCCCATTTGTTACACAGATGTTCCTTGTTTATTAAATATTATTATAATTGCCAGTTTTTGTTTACAATAGTCAAAGAAATCGAAATTATATCATTTGATCTAAGTTACTTCTGAATTTGGTACAAATAATTACAATAACATGTATGCCCATGCTTTGAGTTCATGACTGAATCCAACATGGAATAGGATTCTGTTAGGTGTAATATTCATCCCCAAATTTTCATGACTATATTATAACTCTGCACTCTGCTAGATTTCACCGTACGCCATCCATGGGATCACTCGTCATCTCCTTCAACACATACATTTGCTAAGCTTTCTTCAGTTAGATGTAGGTTTTCTATCCTGATTACTCTGCTGAGATTAAAGAATATCCCACAAATACACTGAAATCATGTTGTGTGCAGTCAAATTTCTTTGCAGTTTGAGATATTTGGTAAAGAAAAAAAAATGTATGCAGACTAATCATTATTGCTAAAAGGGCCCAGGTTAACTGAATGGAGGATTGTCCTGATAATAGCCCAGGTCAGAGATTATCTCCTCTTACCAAGGTGTGTAGGATAATCCAATTTTTCAACAAGGGCCACTCCAACAAAGGCCTTTCAGAGACATGAATGGGAATTACCAGCTCCTGTTCAAAGCTGGCCTGCCGTGGGTGGAAACACAATAACGTTAATTACATCTTTTCTTCCAAAGCCCTTCCTCTGCTAAGTGCAGCCGTTGACAGCAAATTTGGCATTGGAGTGCTACACTGTGCTGTGCTCCTGACTGCTCATGCATGCCAATTTCTTCTTTTGTTGTTGCTCTTTTTTTTTTATTTTTTTTTTATTATGTCGGATGCCAAAACAAATCATATTAAAATGTTAGAGAAAAAGCAAAGAAAACTAAACCTTTTGGCTGTCCCAGGAACATCCAATGCCAGCTAAACTTCATGTCAGAGAGAATGGGTGTTAGGAAAGCTTTTAGGAAACCCTGCCTCTGCTGCAATTATAAATAAGTTCCTTCATGGCGGGGCCATCATGGGTGGGCTAGAGGAGGCCTGAGGTGCTTGGCGAGAGGACAACCGATCACTGAAGTGGCTGTAAAGCAAGCCCTGCAAACCCTCTCAAATATCCACTTTGTTACTGAAGAAATGTCTTCTTTCAAAGGACCATTTGTCAACATGTTTACAGCGACAATTCTCATAGCTAAGGAGACAAAGGTTGAGGGAGGGGAGAAAAAGAGAATGCTGTGAAAGAAACGGAAAGGTGGGAGCTGGAAAAAAAAAAAGGTTCTCTCTGTGTGTGTAGGGTTCTGAATGCAAAATACTAACAACATGCACTGACATGTTGTGATTCAGTAGACTGCTAGCAATAAGTACATTGGCGGGCATGCATGAATATTCAATTCAGTATGTGCGAGTCCAAATGTACCATCTTTATAATTGTGCCTGTGTGTACAGATGTGTTTGTGAATGTGCATACACTCATGCATATGAATGTACTGACTGTACATGTGTGCATAAATTATGTTGCTTAAGTGTATGTAAAATTACACCAACCATTTGCCACTGGGATGTGCAGTCATTCATACACACTCCCTATGAGACCATCATGCCTGGCAGCTCAGTCATCACAGTGACCATATCCTCAAGAGATCCTCTTCCACACTTCATTTATGAGGGAAGAAATGAAAATATGGCAAATCTTTTTAAATCTGTGCCCCAATACCCAAGAGCAGCATGCTGGCACATGCTATATAACCTCCAGTTTTGTGGTCTATTACTTCATTTGGTAGCTTGTTTGCTCCACAAACATATGAATCAGGCATTTCTGGGAACTTGTGAATCTTGATACATGTACGCTGCTGTATATTTTCCTTGGCTATATTTACACAAAACTGGTGCTTTAGTTTTAAGTATATGGTGTAGAGAATACAGTGAAAATAAATGTTTTATTTTTTTTACTGGCAGTTGTTCTGTACTGGGGGTGTTGACTGTCAGACTGTCGCTCATATGTGGCAAAATACTAGAAAAAATACTGATAAATGAAAAAAAAAAACTGACTATAGTTTAGAAACTCCAGTTTTCTTGCATTTATATAAATAATTAGGCTGAAGACAGCTCATTAACTGAGAAAGGGTTGCATTATCACAGACTTTTCCTTTGTGTTTACCATCTCTGGTCTAATTTGAGAACTGACAATATGGCCTGTTTAAAGATAAGCTGTGGATGAAAACAGGATGATTGATGAACAGATGACTGGACAAAGAAGTATGCATTTATTCTCCCTGCGTTGAATTCTAGTCAAAGTAGTAAAGTGAAGCACCAATGCAAAAAAAACAAAACATAACCACTTCATATTGTCTTATTTATAGCCATAGACTAGTCCCTAATGGTTTAGTATTAAAAGGTAACCATACAGTCATGTTAGTCACTTATCTGGATCTTTATAAGCAAGAAATATTACGCAGCTTGACCCCTATTCTAAACTACTCATATTTTTATGCTTTTATTTCCTGCTTTCAAATATAGTTTGTTGATTCAGGCTATAAAAATCCTTGAGTTGAAACAACATAAACCCATAAAGACCCCCCAAAAAAGAAAGGATGTCTTAAGCCAGTCTTGGCCTTGATTTACTCAGCCACGCGTTGATCATTTCTGCAGTGATTAGGATTAATTACAAGACAATCCGAAAAGATTATAAGCGGCAGTTTTAAGACTAGCGTGTGGCAGGCCATGTGCCCTCTTGAGTTATACTATTAATCCTTGGCCAGCTGCTCCACCAAACAGCAGATGATACATGAGCTCTGATGAGTTTCACTTTCTTTAAGAGCACTGGATTATGAAAAATCACCGACGAGAATTGTATTTCTGATGTTACATGTATAGCTAAGAAATATTATCTCAGTTTAATATTATATTAATGTAGGCTTAGTAATCAGTATACAATAGTGTAGAATATAACATTAACATTATAGGTATAATAATAAAACAAAATCAAATTAGTTAAAGAGAATTTTAGTCAGTGTTTCGCAGCAGGTCTTGCCTTAAGACCCACATTTGTATGTCTATATAAGAACTCAATCTTCAGTTTATTTCATAAAAGTGCTTTAAGTGCAACAAGGTTTTAAAAGGTGATGTAAACATGGCCAGAAAGACATACAGTTGACCCATTATGTGTTTGTTTGAGACACATTTTTGGGTTGTAACCCAGCAGCTTTTCTTGCACAGATGTTGTGGATTTAGATCATTATGCATGGGAACATTATTAAGCTCAACTGACAGCAAAATACAGTAAGTGGAGCAATTATTTATGCAAATAATTGCAAATACATGACATAATGTTTTTTTTCTTTCTCCATTTCAGGTTGGAGATGTCAGTGACAGAAGTGCAGCAGCAGTTGTTGGAACACTCCTCTCTACTTGTCCATTTAATAAAGAGAAACAGGGTGGGAGGAATGGACTTGCCCCAAGTAAAAACTAGCATGAAGGCCTGGCCATCCCAGCTGCTCAGAGTTGGCAATAGAAGAGCAAGCCCTTTTCTTTTCTCCTCAGAAAAATCATTAATCATCACTCTTTTCTCTTTTGCTCTTGCCATCTGAGCTGAACCAAACTCTCTTTCTCCCCTGTCTCCCATGTCCTGATAAGATCAGACGTTTAAGACTGGCGGCGCGCTGCATGCCGGCACCACCAGTATCACTATTCACTCCTCCATCTCACACTCTCTCACCATCTTTTCTTTCTTTTCACTAAAAGGGAACAGTTTAAGCCTGAAGAGGAGATGAAAACCAAGCCGCACACACATACACACACACACACACACACACACTCACAATTCTGTCACCTATCACAACCTGCCTGCCCTCCCTACCATTTTGTCTGATTGAACACTTTTCAGTTCTGTGTGTGTGTGTGTGTGTGTGTGTGTGTGTGTGTGTGTACAGTGATACTGTTAGCGATAGCAGACAATTCCCTCCTCCAGGCAATCATGAACAAAGAAGCACTAACTGTTGAACTCCAGAAGAAAAGTCACTCATTGAAGGATTGATGGGGGAAGAAAGACTCCATATGAAAAGAAGAGAATAAAATTTGTGATTTTTTTTTGCTAAACTACAATGAATCATGCACGCAGAGCATAAGCTAGGTAATGACTAATGACTGAGCTAGCAAATAATGATTTAACTAGCTAGCACAAAGCCAAAAAGTCTTTTATACAGGCAATGTAAAGGCAGAATGACACTGAAAATGAGACAAAACTTTCAGGAATATCAATATTTCCCCCAGGTGTGTTTGTTAATTGGTAGGAAAAGACTTTATGACTTAAAACATATTATAATTACGATTAGCAGTTAGCACTGACCATCGATTGAACTTTCTTTTCTTCGGGCATATAGAGATGCATCAACTTTGCATCAATTTGGTAAAATTTCACTTCCAGTGAGATGAATAGCCCAAGGGTGTGTCTTTCATATGGAATTTTCTACTTACCTCAGTTAACAAGACTGCTTTTAATCTCTCTCTGTAATTTTCTGTCTGTGAAAGTGTTCAGAAACATTTGCCATTGTTATGCTGGTTCACTAAAACATCCTAAATTTAAAAACATCCTAAATTTAAAAGCACTAAAAATTAGCTTCAATTATGCCAGTATTTATGAATCAAATGAGATCTAATGAAATCTAATTAAAATGAGATCGTATCTGGTGTATTTGCGCATTAAAATGTAATGTAAATAATAGCAGAAAGTACCTAATATAAATTTGTTATCTGTGAAATTATTTGGACAAGGAAAGTCTCTAGTTGAAGTCGGCATGAAAATAGCAGTCTTTTTTTTAAAAAATCTCCAAGGTAGGAAAAATGATGAAGAGAAGGATGAAGAAAGTGAAAAGGAGCAAATCCTAAGAAAGCTAGGCCTTACTGTCTAAATATAGAGGACATACTGAGTGTGTGTGTGTGTGTGTGTGTGTGTTGGAGGTGGGAAGAGGTTATTTGAGGCCATGGTAAGGATAACATAATGCCCTGCTTCTCTTGTAATTAAACAAAAATAATCAGGACACAGTGCAATTCAGGATCTGGCTTGGGTGTATTGGGTATAAGGATACTTCACTAGTAATTAAGAACTAGCTAAACCCAATTTCATGCCAGATTTATAGGACTTATAATAAACAAGAGGAATTATGTTAGGATTCATATAAAACCCACCACTCGTACAAACCTTATCTAATCTTTTCATACGAGTTAGTGAGTGCCAATTCTCTGCACATTTGCCAATGGGAAAATGCATTTGCTAGCTTGGGTTTTATACTCTCTCTCTCTCTCTCTCTCTCTCTCTCTCTCTCTCTCTCTCTCTTAAATCTCCAAACCCTATTTACATAAAGACTGTCCAGCCTATAGCACCCACAATCAGTGCATCAGATATTAAATTACTGCACTGCGTAACCCTTTTACACCGTACAGTAACTGCCTGCTGAGGGTCATAATGGTTTAAATTAGGCAAATAGTTTGTTAACATTTTAGGAACCAACTAAATTTATTACAAAATATCAAAGATAGGAACTGTCAAATGTAGAACTCACATACTTATTTATTTATTTATTTATTTATTTATTTATTTATTTATTTATTTATTTATTTATCTATCTATCAGTAATTTCAAAATCTGCTACTATAGTGTCATACAGCAGCTGAACACATTCTGAGATGGACACGAACTGCCATCTTTCATATACCTGTACTAACAGACTCATAATTGGCTTGCGGATCAACAGGTGAGACAGACATTACATCATGCCCACCCAGAGAGTAGCATAATTAGGTGGGCTAATCTAGTATGAGCAACACTGATTTTGAACATTATTCATCCAAAAAAAAAAAAAAAAAACACAAGCTGAGTCATGATCTTAATGCAAGGCATGCATTCATGATAGTGCTCAGTATCTTATTGTTTTAATCTGCATGTCTGAGAGGCTATCTATGCAAAAGCCAGAAGAGAAAAGACCAACAAACATCAAAGAGGCCAACAGGCATTATGTAGCTGCTAATTTCTTATTTCTTAGTGAGACAGCAAGCGAGAGAGAGAGAGAGAGAGAGAGAGAGAGAGACTCTCCCTCCAACTTCAAAGCTGTCTGAGGCCTGAAAAGGTCAGTCTGGGTTTTGACGTGGATCTGCAGAGGTGAATGAGAATCAAGCAGCCGAGGCAAGCCAGCTTCAGAAGTCAGACTTGCACTATTAGCCCACCCCTTGCTCACACACACACACACACACTCTCTCTCTCTCTCTCTCTCTCTCTCTCACACACACACACACACACACACACACACACAGCTTTGACAAAGAAGAAAAACAGGAAAATTCAATAATACCTTTGAGAGGCTGGATTACCTGTGAGAGGGGAGCAAGATAGAGAAGTCTCCAGCGCCTCATTCCTCCACTCAGCTGAACACAGATCTCTAGCACTTCAAACCTGCACTTTGAAGCCTCAGTTGGATGTTAACCCTGAGAGCCCAGGAGAACAGCTAGCAGGATATATATATATATATATATATATATATATATATATATATATATATATATATATATATATATATATCTCCTAACTGTGTATTTGGTTTGCCTCATTTTTATATGATTAAGTAACAGATTTAATTAGGAGATCCTGGCAACATATTTTTGTCATTTAGATGCTAAATCATGTTCATTTTCTGGAGAGGAGGTAAGCCCTGCAGTAGTAGCTGTTCTAGCAGTAGTAGCATGTACCAATACTCTTTTACACTATTGCTGCTGAGGGCAAACAGTCATGTAGAGTGAAAAGCAAAATGTTAAGGATAAAGTGCTATTAGGGTTTGACACCCACACAAGGCCTGGTTTTTGCCCGTCACTCAACCACACTTTTGTTCAGAGTAAAAAGATATTTCACAAGAGAGAGGAAATGAAAATGTATAACAAAAGAACTGGCTCTTCAAACACTGAAGCTTTCATAATTAACACTGTTTACACAAGTGCTTGGCAGGTAGAGCATGGTTCATCGGAGAGTGGATTAACAAAAATGTTGCAATGTTCGCACCACAAGACACACAATGATCTCTTTGTTCCCCCCGCAAAGCCTCAGTGGCTGTAACTTCAGAAATGATGATGACAGATATTTAAAACCACAGAAAGCAACTGATTGTTGAGATTTGTTTTTTCGATTTACTATACAATAGAGGCATGTCAAAGTTGAGAATATGCATCAACTGACATTCATTATGCCTGAATTAAACCTAAGTTTTTGAACGTAATGCTATAACATAAAGTATGTTTTCATAAATTGCTCCTAAAAAACAAAAGAACAAGAGCTTCTTTAGTCACTCACCATTTGCAACGTTCAACATTATAGTAATGAGAAATCCAATGTAGAATAGTGCAGACAGAAAATGTTGGACTCCGAAGCCCCAGAATGCAATGCAGCTATATTACACAGTTGTGCTGAAGACTTAGCTCAGCTAGTAAGTGATGATGAGCACAATGACATTAGCATGGGAGTTGATGCTTTGGAAACTGATCTGTTTGAGCAGAGTGTAGATACACAGAGTGTGGACAGACTAAAGGAGTAAAGCGCTGCTGCATCGCTCTTGTCAAAACAGCCCAGGACAGTATACATGCCTGCAAGCAGAGGTCATTGTCTCCAGAAGTCTAGTCAGTTTCTCATTTCTTGGTTTATTCTTTATATAAGCGCATGTACTTCAGTCATCCACTGCCAAGTCTTGCCATTCATCAGAGTTGTGTAAGCCATGTTTTCCCTGATTGCTATTTCTGTGCCTTGACCAATTTGCTATGCCATGCTTGACCACTCTTTGGATTCCCCTTCCATTCTGATGGTTGATTCCAATACTGCGTTTGATCATTCCTCGCTTAAAAACTGCGATATCTGGATTGCGATGCAACAAACTCAGCACATGGATCCTTCCTTTGCTGTTGAGTCTGGTTCACTATACCTCTCTATTAGGTGTATGAATTTCCATTGGCACCACTATCAGTGGGGAGTTGAATGGCATTGTGAGTAATGTTAGCCAAAGCTAAAATAGACCAACTTGTTGATGAAAGAAGTTAGAAAAAAAATCTATTGCACATTTGAATATCACTATTCATTATATTGATTATGCTTATTTATAAGCAAGAGGTTCAGGGTGGATTTTTGGAGAGCTTTTGTGAGAGAGTTTTTGACCTCCAAGACCCAGGGAGCATCATAGAGAATATTCAAACAGCAGGTTTATATCAAATGACCCATTTCCTCCATGTTTGCGCTTTAATCTTGGCCAGCCTAAAGCTGCATTTTATGTGTGACTGAGTGTTTATTTTTCACTTTGACATAAAGGAGAATTTTTCTCCATTTTAACTGCCAATTAGTCAATAATTTCCGTCCTCCCTTCTGTTTTGTTCCAACAAAATGTCTTCAAGGGTTTCCCACTTTGGTTGGGTGTGACGCCATAGATCATTGCTCGGGCCAAACCAAACAAAATGTCTGTTTTATTCCATTTCTTTTCCTTTCTCAGCATTGAGTAGAGGCAAGCTTCACAACACATTTCCCAAATGATACTTATAGATGCCATAATGGAAACTGCTCAACAGTCCAACTCAAACCAAGACACATAAACACACACAAACATACAGAAGAAAAGGACTAGCATCTATCAGGCCAGACTGAGGAATTCAGCAAATGTGATTATTCTTTCAGTGTTCAAATAAATCCCACAGAATGGATTTTGTTTCACCTAAAATCCTTTTTCTTTCACACCTCTTTCCCTGAATGTGATTGGCACATCAATTACGTGCATAGATTCTAATACACATCCATCATAACGGTGCAAACAAATTGAGATGACATCACTGGCCAACTCCAGTAAGAACAGATATATTTTTCTAAACTGAAGTTTATTTTTCTAGACTGGTGCAAAAGTTAGTCATTTATGACCTCCTTAAATCCACCATGACATTACGTTATAAAAAGACTTTATTTCAATGTGTCCGCCATCACGACTGAATGGTGACAGTCTATTTGAAATTCAAAATATAGTCACCTGATCTCGCGTCAAGAAGTGTCAAATCGAAAAGTACGGAAATGTGGCAAATGAAAAGAATGACATTCAGTGCCTGAAGAAATAAGTAGGCTATTCAAAGGCAAGTATTTATACAGTGTGTGTGTGTGTGTGTGTGTATGTGTGTAATGTAGGAACTAGATGAACTGACTAGCATTCACGCCTTTGATTAACTGAACTGTGCACACTTGGGCTCAGAAGGCAGCGGCAAGAAAAGCTCTCGATTTCCAATAAAACCAGATTTATGCTTATACAAAGACAAACTGAAAGCCATTACCAAGCACATTAAAAGCCTCTTTAGCCGCCAACTAATATTCGCTCCCCTCTATAATTAATTTAATCATATTTTCAGCTTCTTTCCGGGACATGAACTATGAATCCAATTTCATGTCTCCTTATTGAGAAGCCTCTGTATTGCTCCATGTATACAGACTTCATCATTGTGAATGTCTTTGTTAACTCTGGCTGCCGAAACCCGGTTTGCGAGACGAGGCCTGCTTCACTGTGGAGGGGAAATACAATGAAAGAGGGAGAGAGAGAGAAAAAACAATATAGGAAATCCGAGTTATTAAATTGGATATTGCGGTAATGCATAATCTCAAACCGCCTGGTTGGAGCCTCCCAGAAAGCCTTTGTTTAGCCAGCGAGCTGCCGCACCCCCAGTAATTGAAAAACCAATTCAGATTTCTTATGAGCACAGGAGCCGGGGTGCTAAGGAAAAAAAAAGGGGGGGGGGGGTTGGTGGATGGATGGATAGATAGATGAAGTGGAAGGGAGCATTAATCTTTATAAGGTTATTATTTTTTCATCCTCATTTTTTCCCCTCCCGATGAACTATTCTCCTTTGCATAATATGATTGCAGTTAGTAGGCTAATAAAGTCAGGCAGGGGGAGAGAAAAGGAGAGAGAGAGAGCAAGAGAGAGATGGAGAGGGAGTAGGACTTTCTGATTCACCCTGAACTCTCAAACTCACGGTTCTTGTTGCTCACAGTCTTTCTTTACTTGCAAAGCTCAGTGAATGACTCCATGAGGTTGGAGAACTTCTTTGAGGCAACAAGACAAACTCTTAACAAGCCTCCAAAATGGAGACTAAATCTATAAATCTATTCATCCATCCATCCATTCTCTGTACCGCCTATCCTGCACAGGGTCGTGGGGTAACCTGGAGTCTACCCCTGGGGAGTCAGGGCACAAGGCAGAGGACACCCTGGATGGGGTAACAACCCATCCCAGGGCACAATCACACACACACACACTACGGACAACTTAGAAATGCCAGTCAGTCTACAACGCATGTCTTTGGACTGGGGAGGAAACTGGAGTACGCGGAAGAAACATGTAAACTCCACGCACACAGGACGGAGGCGGGATTCAAACCCCCAACCCTGGAGGTGTGAGGCAACAGTGCTAAACACTAGGCCGCCATGCCCCACCCGAATTTAATGTAAATATGCAACAATTTCTAATATGTCTAATATGTTTGGCCTAATCTGAGAGTTATGGCGCCTCTCTAAAACAGTCCGTATACTAATTCCGTGCTGATTAGTCACACAAGTACAGTAAACTTCTGAAATTATTGGCACCCTGCTTAAAAATGTCTGCCTTTCTTCCATCCAATACTGTTCTGTTGACTTGTCTCGTTAGCGCACACACCTTGTGTATAGTTAGCGTGCACAATTTGCGTCATTTATTCTCCTGTGTACTTACTGCATATTTTTGCACTCGTTTCACAACATTGTGTATTGCACTTTATGTAGTCCTGTGCACCATATTGCACCATGGTTCAGAACCAACAATTTTACCTGAGCCACCAGCTCATCCATATTAGTGCCTTTTAAGAATTGGTAAATACTGTTACACGATACACAGATGTTTTATTTTGCACATCTTTTGCATTGATTTATTTAATTTCATTGTGAACAGTGTGTCCTAAAAGGCACTGAAGCTGAAAATTTAATTTGTAGGCAGTGTAGGGCTGCTAAAGGAAGTACGGTTTGGTGCCTTTAAAAAAAAAAAGACTAGCAATATCGTGAAACATTTCTTGCTTTAACTATGGAAACAACAACTAGTCAGCGACTTTTTAAAATTACTGGCTGACTGAAAATTACGAGTCCTCCAACCTCTACTCTGTACATGCTGTGAGTGGTGTACTTAAGCTAAGCATGGAGCAAATCTCTGGTTTCTAATAAATATTTATTAGAGATGTCAAAAATTTTGCCACACATTATTCAGAGAAAATATTATTTTAAAAAAATATTTGAATGTCTTTTGGCAAAAGAAAGGTAAGCAGTTTCTCAAATTGCCTAAGTCGAACTTATATACCATCTCAACCATTCTATCAAAGTACGCCAATAATTCTGAAGCTGAGTCTCCATGCAATTTGTGGGGAAAAAACAGCAATGAGTTTTACTTAATTCATACTTAAGTAATACTCAATAAATACTAAATTAATGGATGTTTGCCAGGTATTTGTTATATATATGCAGCTGCTGATTAAATGTATATATTCTTTATTTTGCTTGGACAGAACTGAGCTTTTATTCTTTGGGTCATAGACCTTTAAAAGACATTTACATACTTGAAACATGACGCCATCTACTGTCTATATCTATTTGTAGCCTGCTCCGGATAGCAAAAAAAAAAAAAAAAAAACCTGAATCAATGTCTTTAGGTGCTAAAGATTCAGTTACGTGCATTCAATACATCTGAGTGGAAGATTTATTCTAAAAGAAGTGATATCAAGAAACAAGTCACCAAATTATGGATGACGAGTTAATGTCACTAAGTACAATTGAGTCACGGTGCTTCATCAATCATCTGACTGGCTTTCATCCTTTCAGTGAATGAATGAAGGGAGGTTTGAGGTAAGGTGAGACTGTGTCTGTGTCTGTGTGTGTGTGTTCCTGTCAGGGTGTTAATTTCGTAATGTAAACTCTGAGTGAAAACTCCAGTCCATGGTGTGGTAGGTGTGGTAGCAGGACATAGGGTTAGGCCCAGAGGCAGGGTTAACTGCATCTCCCTTCTCCTCTCACCGATGAGCCATCCATCTCTCCTTCTCTGCGTTGACGCCTCGCTTATTGTCTCCTTCATTTGTCATGTGTCCAATCAGCGAGATGAATAGGAGCTCTGCCTCGCTGATCGATGGCCTTTCTAATTATGAGCCAAAGAAAAGATCTGCACTAAACTTGAAACGCAATTCTCCTTTCTTTTCACCTCTCTCTCTCTCTCTCTCTATCTATCTATCTGTCTATCTCTATCTTTCACACACACGTTTGCCTTACTACCCTTGTGAGGACCTTTCTAAATCTAACCCTTACCGTAATCTTAGGAACCAAAAGTAAATATTTTGGCTCTGGAAGTTTACATATTTATTTTTTTAATAAAAGCTGCAGGTTTTCTCATGCGTACCAGCCAAATGTGTCCTCACAAGGTGACAATCCTAACCCTATCCTAATCCTAATCCTAACCCTAACCCTATTCTTGTGAGACATTTGGTCCCCATCAAAATATAAAAGCATGCCTACATTCACATATACAGACAGACACTGTGTAAAAATCTTTCTCTATCCGTCCCAACCTGGTTAACATCATTTCCAGTAGCAGACTGCTACAGACCATAGAAAGAGAGGTTAAAAAAAAGATAAAAACTCCAGCAGCAGGACACTTTTCTTTGTTTGTTTGGTGGTGTTTAAAACAAAGACAGCACATGCGTCGAGAATCTCATCTGTGCAAAGTCCCAACAGACGCTTAGACGTATTCAAAGGCATGCAAATGCCGTCGCCGTGTGCTGCTTTACACAGGGACTGCGCTCGTTCTGATTAATTACTCCATTTCCAAAATAACTTGCATCTTGTTTACGAGGGCAGAACATAAGGTTGCACCATTGTTACGTTACCCAGGCTAAAAAAAAAAGGAAAGAAAAAAATTGGCTCTGACTGAATGGTACAGAAAAGCATCAGTGGTACAGCACTATGGTCTATTTAAGTGCTTAAAGCAGCCTACATGTGCATAGAGTCAATCCCAGCATGCCACTCAGCTCGCAGCTAATATGTAACAGTGTGGCTGAATGGTAGACAGCTTCAAAAATGTGGTTTGAATGAGCATCAGATATTAGATGAAGGTTGTGAGCCTGTTGAGGGATTAAATGAAAACAGGTAATGCTCGACAGTCTGTACTACTATAGCACAATCTATTCAAGTGCCTTAATGACCCCAAGAGATCAGAAAGGCCCAAGTCACGGCATATCTACGGAATTTAAAAATGGAGGATATGCTTGGATGCTTCTTAAAACATGCATAGAGAGAGAGACTGAGAGAGAGGGAGAGTCAGAGAGAAAGATGTAAAAAGGAGAATGAATGTGTCAGGCGAGACGACGCCTTTGAAAAGAATCAATTACAGTAAAAGCATCGGAATCACTCGTGCATGTAATACAGCTCATATCGGGACATTTCAGCCGCTGCCATCATCCCTCAACCATCAGCCTGGGCGATCTGCTATTCCCCTCTGCATGGGAGCCATATTCTAAACTAATATCAGCACATTAAAAGCCAAGAAATCCTTTCAGGAACACATTAAGATGAATTGTTGCAGGCTGCTGATATCAAATAGCAGGTAGCAGCAGCATTGAAAGACCCTAATTTCTCATTTACAGCACTTCTGAGAAATATCCACAGGAAGAGAGACAGAGAAGGGGTGATATTTGTACTAATTTGATCAAAAGTAATGCGATTCATTTAACACTATTAATACGACTATCCGTTGCCATGAACAATAAGAACCGGGTGTGAAACCAAACAAATGTTCTGTTCGTTGTTTAATAAAACAAAATCATGGTAGCCTTTCCATGTTAGTGTCACAAGTACAGCCATAAAAAAAAAAAAAAAAAAAAAACTAATACTGCTTTTCATTTTGCAGCCCAAGTGATCAGCGTCGATCAGCTTTGTATCCAGGGGAACATGCTTAATCCTCAACATCAAAAACAAATAACATGCACACAAGGAATGAAAATATTATCCAGCTTAAATCTTTTTTTCCTCTTGTCATCCTTTAGTGGACAAGTCCTGTTCATTAGTGTGGACCAACTCAGCAAACAGGATTCAGTGGCACAGAGCGAGGACAAAACGATTGTTTTGCGTAGCTTGCACAGTGTACACATGCTGTAGACATGCTGTAAACCCTTGGGGCTCTTCCCAGGACCTGTGCCCTAACACAAATATCTACTCCAAAATATATGTCCAGTGCCTGTTAACAGACGCTGTGTACATGTAGGATATTCTGTAAATACTAAAGACACAAAAGATCTTGTAAGAAATTTGCAGTAACACTTTACTTACAGTATACAATGAATAGGGCACTATTATGCCCTGATATAAACCTACTTAAATATTACTAAAGGCTTATTCCATTATGTGTCTACCGCCATTGAAAAGCCTTTCATCAAATTCATATAACACTGAAATCACATGACAGTTTCTGGCTGACATAAGGTTGTTATTATATTTTTATATTTTTCAAGTTCACTTGCATTAGAACATTATAATAACTGACTCACTATGGTGTCAAGACATCAGAAATAGTCATAAAATAACTCAGTCGTAAAATTAACTCATGCCATTCAAGAGACAAGGAATATACATAGCTTTTCATGAAAGTGTCACACCATTGCTGCTTTAGGTATATATATATATATATATATATATATATATATATATATATATATATATATATATATATATATATATATATATTACGATCATTGGAGTGTCATGAATTTCTGTAAGCATTACAAGAGACCTTAAAATACAAATAAAACTGTGTTATGACAGTCATAAATATTACAAAAATCTTTAAAATAGCAAAATTGGCTCACAGGACAGAAAATATACATAACCCATCATTACAGTGTCACATACGTACATATTCATAAGAATCTCCTAAATAAATTCACGTCGTGATCCTAAAGGGACAGAGAAAATATACAGAACTCTGTCATTATGGTGTCATAACAGTCATATATATTCATAAAAATCTTATAAATCATAAAATTAACTTCTTAAGGGAGAAAAAGTGTAAAAAAAAAAAAAAAAAGAGGAAATGTATATAACTGTCATTAATGTCTCATGACATGGTCATAAATATTCTCAAAAATCTAAAAATTTTTATAAATAGTAAAATTAACTCACATTAATTAAGGGATAAAGAAACACAACTCATTATAGTGTGATGACAGCCATAAATATTGATAAAAATCTTTTAACTATTAAAATTCACTTGTTATTTATGTGGAGAAAAGGCATACAATACTCTGTCATTATGATGTCATGACACTGTTAGAAATATTCATTAAAATATTAGAAATAGTAAAATTAATTAATTAGTTAAGGGACAGAGAAAACATATCTTACATAAGTTTGTCATTATAGTGTCAAATAATGATGTCATGATACTGTTGTTGATAAAAATCTTCTAAATGGTAAAATTAACTTATCTTAAATAAAGGACAGGAAAAAAAACTCTGCATAATGCATAATTACAGTGTCGTAACATTGACATAAGTATTATAACAATCTTATAAGCAGCAATAAGAAATGTACTCTATTTAAAAGCCAGAACAAAGTGATTTTTCCGCCGGCTGATTCCTGAAACATGCAAATGTTTATGCAGTTGTATGTCAGTTGTTGTGAAGGGTTATGTAGGTATCATATGGCCCTGCAAACAGGACAACATTTTAAGCTGCTGCTGCTGCTGTGTGGAGTTTTGGGGAAAATCTGCCATCCCAGGTTTTAAACGACCTGCTCATTCATTACGTCCCAAACTCCTGTCCAGCTCCACAAAGAATCGACTTTGGAGAATTGATGGCTATAAAGGAAATGTGTGTGGGGCAAAAAGGCTTCCGTGTAGCACCGTGGTCCGCATGTATGAAAATGACAGCCATGATTGATCTGACACGGCTGGCAAGATTTATCTTGCAAATGGAATAATTAGCGGAGTAGCGCAGAAGGTGGTCTGTTGCTCAGCTGATAGTGCAGGAAGAAAGAAAAGGCAGAGGAACGGTCCCCAAAGGATCCGACGCTAAAAGTCTTCAAGAACTGTTGTGGAACAGACTGTCCTGGTCAAGGGTACGATGCAGTCATTCGTCTTAAGGAGCGTGTGTGTGTGTGGCACTTTGTCTCTTCACGACAAGGTGACCTAACGAGATCCAGGCAGGTAAGGACTAATTATTTATAAACGGACAGAAAAGTGGAACAGAAAAGGCAAGAGCAAGAAAGATGGTGTGAAGACAAAGAAACAAATCCAAATTCAATTTGCCTTCCTGCTCACATGCAAGGCAGTCATTCTTGATCAAAGATATACTGAAAATGGGGTTCATACGCATACACTTATTTCAAAAGCAGCTGAGCTTGAGTTCATACACATGCATGCACACACACACACACACACACACACACATACACACACCATGCAAATGCATAGAGTGCTGTCACAAAAGAATGGGTTTCCATCACAGCTCATCACCCCCAAGTTATGCTCGGAAAGCGCACCAGCCATCTCTCCATACATTCATAATTGAGAAAGTGTTCCCACAAATCCAAAAAAAAAAAAAATCAACAGGATTTCCACATCACAACATTTTAACTTGACTGCTTTCCTCAGGGTGGTGGTGGGGAGAATAAGGCAAATCCTGAGGGTGGCTCTGATAATGTTTTGTTTATATCGCTTTAAGAAAAAAAATCTCAGGTCTCGGAGGAGAGAATATGTTTCACAGGTATCCGTCATTCAGCTGTCAATCTGGCCAGCGCATTTCACACTCCACTGCTACTCTGCTGGCCTCACCTGCTGACAGTCAAATCACTTTCCTTCTCTCGCTCGCTCTCACACACACATACACACGCTAAGGAAAAGACTGAACCAAGAACATCTATCAAAAACAGGTGGAAGTAAACAGAAGGAAAACAAATAAAGATTAAATCGGCCATTTTGTGGTGAAAAGCTGGCTCTCGCCCGTGTTGAAGAATTATGACTCTCTGTCTGTGTGAGGTATTACATAAGGAATAAAGCACAACCAGGCACGCTGTTATAGGCAAATAATCAACAATGGGGTTGCGTGATTGTCACAGAGCCTTCAGCCAATTCAGCATCCCACACTCACACTCAGTCACCATCCAATCACACTCCATACTCACGGTCACAATCCCCGGATTACTAATCACCTACACCTGCAGCCACTTACCAGCCACCCTATATATACCCAGCTCCCACATTCACTCATCGGCCGGTCTCAAGGTTGTAAGCTCACTCATCCTGGACC
>CM040999.1:4952942-4987471 GCA_022985145.1 Pangasius djambal
CTGGCAGCCTCGTCAGCTCAGGACTATACCGTCGTATGGAAAAGCTAAGTTTGTGAAATTCTTTCAAAGACTTTGTGTTGCTTCAGTTATCTCACCAGCACCGCTGGAAGCTCCTGAAGCGTATATCTAAGTTCTGTTAATAAACATTCTGAGTTTACCTTCTACATCTTGTCTGCCTCCTGATCTGTGTGTGACAGTGATGCAGCTCAAGTTACTGTTATCACTCGAGAGGTGATTTATTTTCCAATAACAGTATGTCCCAATGTGCTTTATTCCTCTTATGCCACAGTTGTAGCAAAGTTGTACCGATTTTAACAATGTGCTATTGTTTAAAGAATGATATCTCATACTTTTTATCCATTTATAGTTACATTTAATGTTGCAGAACTGTGAAGCAAGTCATTTCCTGTTATCACTTACAATAAAGCAGTCATTTCCTTACCAGCGTTTTTCTTTTTATCTCACTTCAAGTGTCGAAACAAAACAAAAAAATCCAATTTCATGTGGCTTTGAAAGCGAAAAGCCCTCCATTTTGAATTCTTACTCATATTGGAAAATTTTAGGTTACAGCTTTACCTATGACTTTTTACAAAGTGCTGAAACTGGAGACTCCTTCCAAAATGTTAAATAAACATATTCTCACAGGAAACATCACTAATCAATGTTAACACATACTGATGATACACTTTAAAAAAAAAAAAAACATTAATGTAAAGTGTTCACCACACAACAGCTGGGTAAGTTGTTACTATAGAAACAATAAAATGTTAGAAAGAGCGCTGTACTGTTAAGAAACACCTTGTGGCCAATCAGAATCAACCATTCAATAGCGTTGTGGTATAAATGGATTTATATATGGGATTTATTTCCAGATTTTTCACCACACACACACTGTATACACTGTATAGTCGGTTCTTTGGATTTGCATATAGGTTCTTAGCTTCCTAAAAGGATTCTAGTGAGAAATCATTCTGATAAGGAAACCCTCTTTTGTGGTTCTACATAGAACTGTAAGTGCAAACCATAAAGCATAATGTTAGGGTTGTAGATTTTACCGTATTTGTGCACAGGTAACTGTTTACATTGCTGTCCAGACTAATTAGCTTAGTAGTACTTTGCAAAGACATGCATATATTAAAATAAAGTACGGTAAAAGAATTACCATCATGTACAACTAAACAAAATATGTAATGACATTTTATTCCAAATTTCTGAAAACTGCAATGACGCCTTGTGTAATTTTCACCCACTTTACTGACGTGCATGCTGTCACCACTTCCACTCTAATCTCTCATGTGTTCTTCCATGTCAACAGTATTTTAATAAGCTTTATGAGCATTACATTGATCTCTAGGTTCCTCCCGCAGTGCTGCCACACAGCGCTGGCACAGGTATCACCTCCAAGGACAACTTAAACCTGCTTTACTCCTCCTCGAGTTTCATCTGCCACTGATCCAGCACCTGAGCTGTGGCTTTCAGCGTCTACCACATATCTGAGCTTTCGTGTCATGTGTTTATGAAAAACACGGCGTTCAGGAGCTAGTGTGGGTTACACTGCATTCTTTAAACAGCAGCTCCGACCTTCGAGCTCAGCCTAAACCTTCAGAGAGGGAAAAAGTCTACGTCTTTGATGAATCGTGTGTAGTACACTTAATTCCCAGTAGAATACGGAGCGTGGGACATCTCATCAGAAGTAAGAGAAGGGAATTTAAGAATATGAACAGTAATATTCATGCTGGCGGAATCTGCATGCAGCGCGGGATTACAGGGCTTGTGGGAGATTACCGGCAGGGAAAGAACGGATACAAGTCCGGAAAACTTTTCATCTTTCACTCAGGCCATGAGTAGTCAGGAGTGTGCATAGTGCTTTAGATGTTTAAACCAACCCCCCCTCAACCCCACGCGCACACACACACACACACACACACACACACATAAAATCAGAGACTGGCAATGCAATGACAACATTTTTTAAAAGTTTCATCTCCCATCATATTCATATCTACTCTACTGTATATACTGTATATATTCATAGACCAGTGTTGATTGTTGATTTATTGAGAAACCCCATGCATCAATCATCACTTCAAAAATGTCAGCCAACATCAACCTTTGAATGGCACGCATGAGGGCGTTTCTAAGAGCTGTCTTTGATACTGTTGTGTTTATACCACTTTGAAAACTCAGTAGAGAGACGGGACTAGTGCTGTCGTTTTAACAGTAGTGTTTTCTCGGTTCTTACTTCAATACACACAGTGTATACACAGAGATTAGTGGCTCCACTGAGCTGCCAGGCTTGATTTGGTCCCTGCGTGTCTTGCGTTTCCTTCCCAGCACGGAGCAGCCGGCAGGCCACGCGTGCAAAGCAAGCACAGGAAATCGGCCCCAGGAGTCAGCTTACAGCGCGGCAAAACTCTGCAATTTCCCCTTGTGCACCTTCCGTGTGAGAGTAACATGTAACACACACACTCCACTCAGCCACCATGTGCTCCCAATCACACACTTTAATCAAGGCCATTCAGACCAAGCCCACGGACAGAGGGCCTATAACAGGCTTGGACGTGCGTGTCACCACCAGATATCATGCTGCTGGCTTGGAAAAAAATACTTATATTATCTTAAAAATGAGAATGTGATCGTGAGTTTTATTATGACAGCAAAACTGAAGGTGTTTCAAGCTGCTTGACATCAGCTTTGTATCTGCAGCTTAGGGGCCCAGATCCTGATGAGAGAAAGGAAAAACGGAAGGAAGGAGGGAGGGAATGAAATGAGTGACTCGGCTGCCCCATGCAGAGCTCTGCTAACCCGCTAGTCCTGCTAGCGCTCCTAGTTCAAAGAGAATCCGATACACAGCCACCCATCAGCAGTTAGCCATCTGACAGCCAACATCTTATATTAAATGCATGGAAACATGCACATGTGTGTACACAAATACACCCAGTGTTTGGACCTTCAGCTCTTTTAATGTGGACTGACGTGCTGAGCAGATTTTAGAGTTAGTCTTTGAAAAAGAGGCACATGCATTTCAACAGAAATGGTCAGGACACCATTTGTTCTTTGTGTACCTTTGCATGAGAGTTGAATTCACCATGTCAAAGCGTGTCAGTGTTCTTACCGGTACTAAACTATGGGGAATATGCATAATCGAGTTAGTTATCATAGTCATTTTGGAGTGTGGATTGATTTTTACCATGCCACTTTATGGGAACTATAGTTACCAAAATCAAAACCTTATTGTTACACATTTAAGTGTAGTAATTAACCTTGATCATTTAAGTTTGTGTAATAAAGTGTTAGAGAAGCTACTTTGCAATTGTAGTCGGTAGATCCACAAGCTACTCATGATTTAAAATAGCAAAGCTATAGCCAAAAACTACTCTTTTAATAAAGTAGATAGTTACACTACAGGCTACTAAGAAAAAGTAACTAACTACACTGAAGCTACTTTGTCAAACTGAGGAAAAGCAATTGTGACATTTTCATTTGTGCAGCTAAGTTAGAGCATGAAATAAAATGTAAATGCTTTGTACAGGATATGCTACAACAAAAAGATTTTACTTTTCTGTGTGTAAATCACTGTAGGTAAGAAGAAACATTACTTAACAACAAACGGAGAAGGTTCGCTCCAAGTCCACTTCATTTCTGAAAGTACATTATATGGAAAAAAGTACACTATATTTCCAAAAGTATGTGGACACCTGGCAATCACACCCATATGTGCTTTTTGAACATCCCATTCCGGATTTAGTCCCCTGTTGCAATTATAATAGCCTCCTAGTCTCCACTCTTCTGGATAGGATTTCCACTAAATTTTGGAGTGTGGCTATGGGGATTTGTGTTCATTCAGCTACAAGAGGCTTAGAGAGGTCAGGAACTGGTGTCGGGTGAGGGGGCCTGGGGTGCAGTCAGCATTCCAGTTCAGTGGGGTTGAGGTCAGGGTTCTGTGCAGGACATTAAAGTTCTTCCACTCCAACCTCAACAAACCATGGCTTCATGGACCTAGGTTTGTGCATTGTCATGCTGGAACAGGTTTGTTTGGCATAACATTACAATTTCCCTTCACTGGAAATAAGGAGTCCAGTATCCAGTGCCCAGGTGTCTACACACTTGACCATATAGTGTATATAGTGAGTTAATGTTAATGGACATACAGTACTCCACATAACATTAGATTTGGACTTTTGCCAAATAATAAGAATAAGAATAATGTCATCATTGCTTGTTATATCATATTGTCTGATGCTAGTTATTTGGCTAAATCATATCTGAGGTCAGTTATCATGCACCATCAAAAGAGTTATTGTGATCATTTTAATCATTTACTGCTTCATCGCATTAATTTAACAGAAAAATACTCAGCACCTAATGCTGTCACTTCTGATCACACTTGTAACTTTACCAGCTTGGTAATCAATAATCAACAAATTGGTGCTTAAAGTTTTAGATTTACAGTTTTTTTTTTTTCACATTTCTGGTTGCATATGTTACAAACAAACACGCATGATATATGAAACATGTTACTTGCCACGTAAATCTTTCATGCTTACCCACACTAATTTACATTCTACACTAATTAGAAACATTTAACTTGGTTCTAGATAGATCCAGCAATTTGAGCATTGCAATATGTTTGATTAACAAAATAACTTTGAACAGGTTATGTGGACATGGAAAAAGTAGTGGTGTAGCATAGCTAAACGCTAGATGCTACTTGGTGAAAATGTAAATTGTTGCTGGAAAAGCTACATTATTTTGAAAATAGCTCAGCTACTGCTACACAGTCATTACCATTAAGTATTGCTACACTAGTCATAAATAATGTTTATTACACATTTAACTATAAAAAGTCATAGTTTTACTCTGTATCATCATGTTATTCTTGTAGTTCTACTGTGACACTTTTGTTAACTCTAACTCTTATAACATTTATTTATGTTTTTATAATGGTACTGAAAGAAAGAGCCATAGTTCAGTCTGCTTAAATGTGTATTTCACCTTAACATGAAACTGTGATAAGGCCTTGGTCATTTAATGTGTCATGTTGCTTTTTTCTTGCTCATCTATGCCAGGTTATTTTATTCTTTATTTTGTTGTAAAATACAACAAAACAGGTTTATGAATTTAATTCCAAAATCTCACTTAGTGTAGCCTATATAATAAAAGAAATAATTGTAACAGTCAAACAACACACAAGACACAAATTATACTCTTATCAAATATCTCCTCCAACGTCAATAGTAAATGTGCAATTTATCAAACTCATTCTGTATCTGTTAGTCTACTTCTGGCTTTAACATGTGAATCAAGCATGGGTCTCTCCCACACTCAGCCAATCTTTATGATTTCAGTATGATTCCTTTGGCGTGGTGGAACCTGATTGCCACCTTCAGGATTGTGGAGGGCAAAAGTGATCTAAAAGCCTTCTCGAATACCATTTAAATCGCAATCAGGGGAAACATCTCCATTCATAATCCTGGGCATATATCATTATTGAGATAATGCGGAGGATGAATTACAGCTTGCGTGTGAGCCGTGTGAGCACTGACCCAGGTGCAGCCTCGTGAGGGCTGAGGAATTCATTTTCATATTGCAAATGGCCGCCCTAATCATCACACTTGATTGTTCCACACAGGAGATTCACATGGCAGTGAGCAGTCTGCTTAGTGTGTACTGAGGAACTAAGACAAGAGGCAATGCATTGATATGGCCACCTGTACTACAACTTACAACAAATTTTAGTGTAGTGTTGTAATATTATATATTTATTTGTGAGTATTTGTACATAGACCTCAAGTCTAGTGAAATTTTGGTCTGTTTGCTATAAAAATGAATTCATGTGAATTAGTTTTAAAATGACTTCTTAATATCAACAACTAATGAACTAATTTTGGTATATTTTGCCAATTTGCACAAATTTGGTAAGATGTGGTAAGATTTCACTTAATTTTATATGAATGAATTAATATAGAAAGTTATGAATACTGGCTCCGCCCCTAACCTTAACCTTTTCATATGATTTGACTCTCATTCTTGCAAGTTTGTAACAGTTTGCATGGCTTAAATTGTATAAAAATATTGTTTAATGTTAAAGTAAGGGTTGGAGTTAGCATGCAAGCCTTTTTAATGGCTTCAGAATGAAATCAAATTAAATCCAAACACTCTTTTTTTGTACAATTTTAATGAGATCAGGTTCTGAAGAGTAAAGCCCAGACAGACAAAACAAAGCAGAGACAGAGAAAAAAATATCCCAGGAAGTGATTAAAAACAAGTTACTATGCAAAATCTAATAAGACTGTGTTCCTTTCCTTGTCAGAAAAGAAAAAGATACAATATCACAAAGTAAGTTAGTTACTGAGTATTTTCTGACAATGCTAGCTAGCTATAATCCTAAAACACTCATGCTACATCCCTTTAGTATCACCTTGACTAGCTGGTGTTTTGACCAAAAATCAGTGGCTACTTCTTGTTTCTACAAAACAGTAATCATGGTGGGCTTGTAGCCATAGTTATAGATATACGCCATGATAATGTTGACTTTTTCGTTCCCTCTTGAGCCCTGAACACCCCAATCTTACATTATAACACACACCCATACCCACAGCAAGCCTTATCCCCCATTCAAAGCGGATGGAGCTCTTAAATGATTTAGCACTGCGATCTGGAGACATGCAGAGCAATTTCATACGCCACTGATATTCACAATGCAGCACATATGGGATTTCAGACACACACACACACACACATACACACACACGGGAATCACAAAAGCGAGTCTGACATTGGTATAAGACGGGAAAATCACTGTCCCAAATATATTACTGAAATATAAAAAATAATGCCAGGGATTAGGTCTTGATACTCAGCCTTATTTACTCATGCTTGTATTAGGAAAAACACCTGGCTCCTGCTCCAATAGGATCAAGAGATTAATCTTAGTAAGTCTTAATACATACAGATGGTCAGACAGGAAAAATTAGAAAAATATGAAAAACGAATACATTCGTCTTGTATAATTTGAAATACGATTCATCTACTGGAGAGATTATGGCTTGATGTATTGGTGTATTTAGCAAGGAGACAAAGTTAATTTCTTTAAAGGCCAAATGTTGCTGGCAAGATCCCTGGAATAATAATGATTCTTTGGGGAATATTATATAAATTAAACTGAAGCCATCTCTTCTGCTTGCATATTAATGGCTGCTGCTTGGGTGCTGTATTTTTTTTTTTCTTTTATAATTCATATTCTGTCAGATCCCTCTACAGATGACACAATACACTTTGCACAAGCTGCTGACAGCTCAGGACATGCCGTATATCCAGTACCTTTAATGTTGGAGACATATTACAAAGCCAGAGATTAGGCCACCTTTTCAACAAGGCCCAGCATTATTGTCTTCCTGTAAGGAGAGCTGATCTGTAACTTGTTTTTTCTTGTCCTTTATTTAGCAGAGTATAAAAATGTACAGCATTGGCACAGTGCAGTCTAGTAGTTTAGTAGTGATCTTAAATATTTTGCATAAATGGCGATTAAGATCTTTATCCTATATATACTGTACATTCATCATCCTCTTTGCTAGTTAGAAAAACAGAAGTTAGTTAGCGGTCAAGCCTACTATGATCTTGTAGCTACGGATGTAAAGCTCTCCCCAACATGTTAAAATACTTGACAGAGTAATACTTTAGAAACCAAATAGACACAAAGAAATAATCATTCACAATATAATACAAACCATGTTTTGGGTTTTTTTGGGGGTTTTTTTTCCTGAAAGCTACTTAGGGTTAGAGCAGGGGCGGCTAGTGTAAAATGTGCTAGCAGTGCTAAGCCCTCCTGTCTTTCAAAGATAAAAACACATCAATACATGGTTTAATTTTTAGTGTCCACATCTGATTATTAGTTTAACAAATATTTTAGGACAGAGTATTTTGGACTTTTCGTAAGAAGAATGCACAGAATGCTTTTAAGAAGTCTAGGCTGCGGCTGATTTCTTTCTAGCCCAGACTGTAGATTCATGCAGGGACATGCAGTGACAGTTGATTCGGGTGACTACACAAAGTGAAACACTGCCTAGATTTGTTGTCCATTTGGACTCAT
The DNA here is from genome assembly GCA_022985145.1 of Pangasius djambal. Lineage (NCBI taxonomy): Eukaryota > Metazoa > Chordata > Actinopteri > Siluriformes > Pangasiidae > Pangasius > Pangasius djambal. The sequence goes on from CM040999.1 coordinate 4,961,035, forward strand.
ATTTTTGAGACACATCTGTAACGTGTCATCAGTACTGAATGAGATGTCGTTGGTTGTAATGCACACAAATGAAGTGGATTACTTATTCTTAACATCCTTTTTTTCCCCAAAAATACCTTTGAAGGAGAAACTAAAAGTAGAATAACAGATAGGGTAAGATAGACTTTACAATCATTGTCCAATCAAAGTACATATTACACAATAAGACATATGACAGAGCCATTTAACAGTTCATAATAACCACAATAACTTACCATCGCAGACTTGAAAAATGTTTAAAATTGTGTGTTTTCTTCCTTGTGTATAAGTGTGTGTAATAGTTTGCCACATGTCATTTCTATTATGCCATTGATGAAACTTTATGATATAATTGCTTAATGCTAACAGTTTTTGAGCTATTGATAGCTAACTTGAATGCCAAAAAAAACATCCATCATAAGGCTAACATATTTTCAGAAACTTTTGAGCAACATCTTTCTGTGTTAATACTTTTTCGTGAAGATTTTATGTACATTATGTACAAATTGTTTTTTTTTTTTTTATTACGTACCAAAATACATTGTGATGTGTTTAAGCTCATCTCTTGGTGATGCTGCAATAAGAAGTAAGCTTAAGTGCTACCCAAGTTCAATAAACCTAGACATCAAAGGCTTTCCATGTCATTTTGAATATAGTAACTTACGGTTTAAAACAATGTGCAATTGGTAGCAAAAAAAAAAACCTGTCTGAAAAATGCTGATGCAGTTGTTTTTGACATTACTCCATCTAGGAAACAGACTTTTGGTACCTGACAGCTGAAAGGTGATACAGTAATCTATCACAGTGGGCTCCATATCCTTGCTTAACACCCCATGGGCCTCCCCTTCCTGTCAAAGGTCTTTCTCAATATCCTGAATGGAGGGAGCAGTTGAGAGAGGGGAGAAAGGGAGGCACTGAGACAGGGAGGAGAATGACAGGGAAGGAGAGAGGTGGCGTGCCAGGTCTTGGTTAAGATTGAGAGGAGAGGCCACTTAGGCCAGATTTAAATCAAACCCTGCCGGAATCAGGGGGGGGCGAAGACGCCATACCGGACACTGCAACATCCTTGAGTGTATGCCTTGTACAGACACACACACACACATTTTCAGGGTAGAAACACAAAGGGGAAAGAAAATCTTATATAAGTCTTATATTATATATATATATATTGTATGTATGTATGTAAGGAGGATCGCAAAGTATTCTTGCTGAGAAAATTTTTAATGAGAACAATGCCCACTGTCATTTTTGAAGAAGTGTACAATATATGAACGAGTCCTTTTGCCATCTTAAGGCACCTTGACAACACCTTGACAATTAAATAAATACTGCATGTTTTAAAGCATATAATAGCGGTTTTGTGGCATTTACAGATTGTACACATTGTACTACACAAGTTCAAGTCAGAAAAGGCTATGGTATGCATACTTTTTTTTTTCAACATACCAAAAAACAGAAATGTAGGCCTAGAGTCAAAGTTCATTAAGGTCGAATTATCCAATAAAACATCCCAAAATGATAACATGACATTTCACTTGTTCTGTTTCACACTTTTTTTCCACAGGTAGTGGACTTTTCACAAATACTGCATGTGTTTTATTTTCACATTGTTCTTTTTATACATTCATGTGAACAAAATCAGGGCAATTCCAGGGCACAACATGGTGAAATGAGCCTTCACTTTCACGTTCTCACTAATTACTCACATAATCATGTAAAATGTGTGTGATTTTTCTGTAAAGAAGGACAGTACATTCATGTTCACCAAATAAAAGATACACATTAATTGTGCAAAGATCAAAAGATATTTTGGTGTACAGCCCAGTGCTAAGCATTTGTAGCCTGTACAATATAGTTAAGTACAGTACTATTCCGCCTGAAAATGGATAGGCCTATGTGCAAGGTTGCAAACACTGGAGGTAATATAACACTGCTGTAGTAAGAAGGTGCAGGGAGTGAAAAGAATAAAGTGATAAAGTCAGAGCTTTATTGGATCATGCAGTCCTCAGATCTGAGGAGTGAACCTCAGATCATTATCAGCAGAAGAGGAAATTCACTTTGGTGTGGAAGTTGTGACAGGAGAGAGAACTATAACACTGTATTGACACCTACAGGTTCACTGAATGTGGCAGGATCTGATTGAAACACAGGGTATATATATGTATATATGTGTGTGTGTGTGTGTGTGTGTGTGTGTGTGTGTGTGTGTGTATATATCAAAAGATTTAAAAAGACAAATTGCATACAGATGTTTGTTGGTATGTTCATGTAGAAAGGTGTTACAGATGTAGACATTCGTTTAAGGCTGTGTCTGTGTCAATTGTCTGTGTGTGTGAAATTGTGTCTCTTAATTTCTTGAAAGAATAAAGAATAATTAATTGGAGATGATATGTCTCACTGGTCACTAGGGAGGACACCATGTTTCATTCTACTTGTGTGGATTTTGTGACAAAGTGATTGTTTATCCCATTTTACATATTACAGATAGTCAACTTAATGAAGGACTTTGGCTGAGACACAAAATGGCTCCTATGTGATGTCCACAACAGCCATTAGTTTAGTTCTGGCTGATGAATCAGGTTAGAATGCTATAATTAATATGGGTTCAGTATATTGCATTAAAACCTATTTTCACTCCTAAATAATTGCTTGTGGTCTAGCTTCAAATAAAATTTTAGATGACAAACTATAGTTGCGTGTAAAGCATGCCACAATGCTGGATGAAGAATTGCTGTATTTCACAATAAGTTTCAATTCACTTCCAAAACTGATTAACACTACATCGCTTGGGTGTTTTGCAGCTCTAAGAACACTGAGTCTGCGACAAGCAGAGCAGAGAGACAAGGACAACTCGCCTACATAAAGCTGATGAGGTAATCTCACTCTTACACACACGTAAACACACATGCTTACACTTTCAAGATGGAACACACACAAGTATGAATATATTAATGCCGGATAGGCAGCATTTGGGAACAGGACCCCTGGAGAGAGAGAACATATCCACTCTGTGTCAGGCTGGGGAAAGGATTTGAAAGCTCACAGGACTGAATGCTTAGTTTAGAGAGAGAGAGAGAGAGAGAGAGAGAGAGAGAGAAATATGCACATACTACACATCTTTCAACATGTATCCCTGCACCTACAACCTGTGTAGATTGATTTTTCTTCGCCTATAAATCACATTAACTCATTAAGACTTCAGTGTGATTATTTTGGAGTCCTTGTCGCGAACGATCATACAGTTTGCCCTTGCCTTTTCAACAAGGATGATTACAGCGGTGAAAAATTCATCTCCTCTGCCAGCTTGTCGGCTGCACCCAGTGCACACCTGGGTGAATATTTTACAGTAACTAAAAGCAATTTGGAATCGCCATGCATATTTCATCTGCATCTACACACACACACACACACACACACACACGTACATACACACACAAGCTCATACTTTTTGATGCCTTGGGGAGTAATCTGTCTACGGCTCAGAAAGGCATCAATATTTGAATTTGGTTAGAAAAAAAAAGTAAACACAGATTCAAAGGAGGCCACAGGCTGATGCTGTTCTCTCTCTCTCTCTCTCTCTCTTACACACACTCTCTGAGCTCATCTCTCTTTCGCTAAATCCATCTTGAACAGACATCGAGCCACTCACACTCTCCATTTATATCAGTGCATCTGTGTTTAGATTAAAATCTGTTCTGAGCTAATTTAAATGTCAGTACCAGTCTGATTGTTCTATGATTGAGGGTGCTCTCACTCTATTTCTGTAACTGCTTCTTCCCTGCTCTCTTCCCTATTCTTTCCTTTATCTATTTCTCCGTCTGCGTAAGTGTGAGTGTGTGTTTGTGTGTGTTGTGCCATGCACAATCAAGGAGCCCTGTTTAAGCATGCACAGTATTTTGGTGTCCCCTTATGACACACAAATCATTTACATGCTTCTCTCATCAAAGGCATCTCCTCTCATCTCCGCAGAGATGATCACATCTCCGGGGCAAGGAGTCTAACCTTTCCGACTTGCCAAGAAATGTGATTAATTTTTTAAGTACAGCTGTGGACCTATTATTGAGACGGAAAGAAGCCGCGGGAGATGAGCCTGCTTCCCGCAGCACCCGTAATGGAAAGCACTATTCCATCAGTGTTTACAAGTCACTGCTAAAAGAGACACAGAGAAGAGCAAAAAAGCGTTAAATGACAATAATTTTGTTGGCCGTTCCGGTTCAAATCCACACACGAGGCATCAATCAGAGGCCTAGATCTATCACGCGCCACTTTCGCTTCACTAGTCACATCAGAAATCAGAGCAGTGACACAATGGAACAACAATTACGCAGTAGCACGGGAGTCCCAGCGCTGCTTAATGCATGCATAAATAAAAGATGATGGATTCATGTTCAATAATTAATTACAATATTTCCATCACGCAATCACAGCAAGGTGTAAAACGGCACTGTTATGAAGTACTTAGCAAAATTAACTTCTGTTTCAAACAGATTGATTAGCATTCCAAAACTGCTTTCTTCAGCTGGCTTTGCACTGTACAGTTTTGCTGGCACAGAGAAAGAAACACATTGTAAAAGGATTCTTTGTTCGTGATTTGAGATCAGTGGTCTTAGATTTAATGCCATTGCAACCCAAGACTGCCAGCGTCAACGTCCTTGAAGTGTCAGAATGTGACTGCTGCTACGACACTCCTCTAAAATCCACCAGTAGTGGGACGGCATAGGATGACGCTAAACTTACGGGACAGGTACAAATACGGCTTTGGCGATGACAAGACATACAGTAAATGAAAAGTGTTTTTTCTGTCTAAGGAACAGAAAAAAAACACCCTCGTTACCGCAATCTCACTTTGAGATGCCATTTTCTGTATGAGCCTGAATCACGCTGACAGATGACATAAACAGAAAGTAGTAATGTTCTTTAATTGCAGGTCTTTCATTAGAGAATCTTCATTGTATAATCTGACATGGCTAACACGTTAGAATGGGTTAAGTTGGAACACTATCAATTACTCCAACAAGCTACAAGCAACAAGCTACAAGCAACAAGCTAGGAGGTGACACTCACTCTGCACATGCTCAGTAGGATCCTCCGCCTGCCTGCAAACGAATCACAGCACCGAAAAATGTATTGTCAAGAGTTTTGAGCTATGAAAATAACTTTCCTTGTCTGAAGAACATTTTGATTGTGTTGTGTTCTTTTTGTGTGCAAATGAAACCAAATAGGCTAGTTTCGATCACTGTCTAGCTGACTTTTAGCTTATTGATGATTGATAGTTGACAATGTTGTACTGGTTAGCTGGCATGTCAGATTGTAAGACAAGACGAGTATTTAAGATATTCAACAAAACACAAAAGAGATTCCACTTACTTGAAAAATGGTCGTGCATTTGCATCGTGAGGTGCTCAATATTTATGCACTTATACTGTATGTTCTTCTTGGTAAACATCGTACAACTACATATGATAAAATAATTTGCAAATTATATTTATATCAACCAAAAACCTAATAAAATGAGAGTCAGTTGTTACACTGTGGTCATTTGATTTAATTTTACATATATCCACTGATATTAACATAAAAATTGTATGTGTTTATGAATAGTTATTTATGATTATTTATATATATTATATTATTTGGTTATTATGAATAGTTATCTGCCAACTTAACATGTACCTAATGTGTCAAACTGGAGCTTTAGACTTTTTTCACACATAAGATTCACAAAAGATTCACAAAAGAAACTGACAACTGACCCCACTCTATCATGCAAATATGCATTTGTTGCAACAGTCCAATTCTCAGTACACAAGCTTTTCGACATCTTTCGAAAACCAACATGGCCAGCATTCACTTTGTAGTGCATGCTTGTACGACATCTGAACTGTGATTCACTTTGTAGTGCGCACTCTCCCACATCCGCATTCAAACTGGAAAAAAAGAGCATAAGGGCTGAGAGTTGAGCATGAAAGCAGAGGAGGCGTCCCGTTGCGGTGCCGCACATGAACACATATGGAGCATGTCCCTAACAGATGAGCATCTGAGGGGTTGACACAGCTTCTAACATGACCCAGATGAACGGGCCAGCACTCTCCGAAACGCCAGAAGACCCTTTTGGCCTGTTGATGGGCACAGGACTGCCAGTCCGAGTCCAGAGCGTGAGACCAGGAGCCAAAACACAGTGTTACAGTCCAAGTACACAGATTGTGTCATAGGGCTGTTTGAGTATTCCCCTTATACGAGAGACATGCAGGAGCAAAAGTGGAAAGAAAAAACTGGCAGCATTGCATCATGAGAGAGAAACATCAGAAAGATCCATCGCAACCCTGACCAGAAAGAAGTGGTTACTGAAGATGAATGAATGAATAATATTTAATATATGAATATATTTCTTTTTTTTTTTTTACCACTTTCCACGTTTGCTGTCAACTATATTGAAACTATAATTTCAGTATAGTTTAATATATAGTTTAATATAATTTTTGTATCTAAGCAAATAGGCTACAGTCTGATTATAACATACAGTATTTTCAATGAAAATGACATGAAATACATCAAATTATTTGATTCTCGAGACTACTGGAAACTTCAGAGCTGTGCTGCTTCTAGAAAAACACTTTCTGAAGTCTCTTCTGACTGTAAGGGAAGGCAATGCGAGGCAAATTTATTGAGATAGCATTTCATACACAAGGCAATTCAAGGTGCTTTACAAACAAAATGAACAAATATAAAAACGAGCTAAAATAAAAAAAAGAGATGATAATAATAATAATAATAATAATAATAATAATAATAATAATTGAAATTATATACGGTAATATATAGACAGTAAGATTTAAACTTCTTCAGATTGTCATTTTTATATTGTAATGCTGTCTAGGCAGAAAGCATGGTTTTTACTCTCTTACTTAGTTGAGGACTAAATAATTCCATACAGTAGCGTATAGCCAGTGCTACGTCTTTCATTTTATGTGCAAGTATGTGCAACTGATTGTGACTCAGTGGTGCATCCAAATTCAATATAATCCAGTTGGGAATTTGTATTGACTTGGAAATAAGGAAAGAGAGACAGAGAGACCAAATCGCTTCAACTTAAAAGAACTCTGACAGTAAAAAAAAAAAAAACATCGAAGAAAAAAAAAAACAATTTACATGCAAATCAAAGTTTATCAACTCTATCTCTATTCACGCTGTTCTTTGATGCATTTGCATTCGCATGCTCGAAGGCATTCATGTAAGCAAGAGGAGCCTGTACACACACTTGGGGAGACAGAACGAGACAGAAGGAGTGTGAGGAGAGAGACCGAGACAGAGACAGGCGGAAAGAGACGAGAGACTGTATCCTCCTGTCAGCAGCATGAGACAGCTGTATGTGACAGAGCATGAAATGAAGGCAGACTGCAGAGCCACAAGCCTTCGCCCATCGCAGACAAACGGACCGTACCACCGGGCCGCTCCTCATCTGCAGTCAGACCTGAAAAATTAACACCCCCTCCCCAGTGTGGAGAGATTTGCAGGCTGAGATAGGCAGAAATAATCCTGTTTGAGAGCACTCTCACTGTAAGATTTTGCCACTAAGTCCCCTGGCTTTCCTTCATAAAGAGTCTGTGTCAATATACTGTCGAGTCTAATCCTCCACATGAGAAAAGAGAGATGTCAAGAGGAGTTAAAAGAAATCCAGGGGTGGATACACAGGCCTAGTCAAGCTCAACAAGCCCTACTGAAGAATCATTAAAGTGTGCAGTGCTCCCTAATGCCACCAGAGGACACTCTGACTTCTCGCTGGGATTATACCATATATGGTTGAATGCAAAAGTTTGTACACCCTGGGGACAAACAGAAGTTAATTTATACCAACACGATATTTAGGACATATAATACTCCACCGTCTTTAGATCAAGTCTGGAAACCAAGAATGTCAATACAAATCTTATTTTCTAGTATTTTTTTTAAAGAATTTGTTTTATGTTTTGAATTGTCGTCTTCTTCTAGGAAAAGTAAAATAGAGGTACTTCAATTTTTTCAATACTGACTTTCAGCATATCATTTTTGTACTGTTTTCCACGTAAACCTTTGAACTTAATGGCACTACGTATAATCACTATTATTATATTAAAATATTTTTTTGCATTATTATAAATCAGTAATGTTTTCTACTGCCACCTTCATTGTCATTATATAGGTTTATTTTATATACATTTATTATTATTATTATTATTATTATTATTATTATTATTATTATTATTATTATTATTATTAATCAACAGTGGATCTAGGAAATTATCAGTCAGATAATGTAATATTTCCCACTGGCACCAGAGGGCACTGTCACTGTGATTTATATAGTATATCAAATCTTTCACTATTAACCGATAATAATCACCAGTCAGTCAGGGAAAAGACAGATTTTAGTTCAGTTTATTATTTAGACAATAATTGAAAGCCTGTGTACATGCAAATGTATTAATGTTAGATAATTAAAAGAACTAGCACTCTGCCACTACATTAGTCCAGAGACAGTGAGGGAGGTCTCAAGTATTGTTTATGGACCAGTCAAATTCCTGAGAGCTTTGCTCAACACTTATGCACACTGAAATGCCTCCTCCAGTCTCATTGTCTGGGATATTAGTTTGGGGGTACTGCATTCAAGTTGTAAACCAAATGAATAAGAGATTGGTTGTCACATTGATAATAGCTATTTAAGAATGTATTAATTGTCAGTACATAAACAATGTTATTGTCAGTACATAAATAATATATCAACTAAGTGAAACCCTAGAAGTATAGTATAGTATAGTATAGTATAGTATAGTATAGTATAGTATAGTATAGTAAAGTATAGTATAGTATAGTATAGTAAAGTATAGTATGTACAGAGAAAGAGAAAATGGCAACAGTGAAACATATAAACAGCACTTTCCACGCAGCCACTTCATCCAGTAGATTTTTGTATGAAAGGCTCATGTTAAAAAAAAAAATTTAAACCAAGAAAACATGCAGATATTTGCACAGGAATTTTACACTCATATATTAACTGAATAAGTTGTATTTCAGTCATGCACCACCAGAGGGGAGTCTTTGCCTTCAAAATCTTCAGAGACATTCCCAACTACTCAGTTTCATGAGCTGTAGGGTTTCATTCTGATGAATTATTATTATTATTATTATTATTATTATTATTATTATTATTATTATTATTATTATTATTATTACTTGAATACATTGTACTGTTTGTGTGTGCATTAGGCATTTCAAATAACAATGCATTTTTTGGCCACGAGTTAAATTATGAGGCACGAGTATTTCAAAAGGAATTTTTTTTTTTTTTTTTTATATAAATTGAGTCAGCCACACTATAATAACAGGGAATCCATGAAGATGACCCTGAGTCTAGACTGAGTGAGGACCCAGGCAGTCACTGACATGTGGGATAGGACTATTTTAAGTATGAAAGTTAGCTTGCCCAGACAGACCACCAAGTGTTTAACTAGCCAGTATCAAATTTCCAGATCCAACCAATTCATGGTTTTGATCAGTTGTAGCACGTCTGCTGTTTTGATGGTGGCTGTTTCCTGTTTTGGTTATGGCTTTACTCCCATATTCACTTCCAGTACTGTTTAGCTCCATTACTCCAGGACTTTTCATAGCTATTCTATATTTACAACTAGGCTACTGTAGGTGTACTACACTCAATATTCAATTGAGTCAAACATTTTAATAATCTACAATTATTACTGAAATACACTGCAACTGCAACTCCAGTGTGCATTGGTTAGGATTCTACAAATCTCTGGAACTACACTACAGGGATGAACGCCGTTCTTATTAAACATATTTCCTCAGTAGGGGTTTTGATGATGGTGGTGTTTGAGCACTGCTTAGCACATCAATCCAAAATCTTCCTTAGGTGTTTAAACTTATGATGAATGAAAACTTCTGCATTGGCTCCCCATCAAATTTCGTATTGATTATAAAATACTACTACTGACCTATAAAGCACTAAATGGTCTCGTGCCACAGAACCTGAGCGAACTTTTGGTCTTTTATGATCCGCCATGCCTACTTAGATCAAAAGGTGCAGGCTATTTGTTGGTACCTTGAATAGTGCGGGCTACAGCTGGGGGTAGAGCTTTCTCTTACAAAGCCCCACAGTTATGGAACAGCCTTCCACTTAGTGTTCGGGGCTCAGACACAGTCTCAGTGTTTAAGTCTAGGCTGAAAACGTCTAGTCAAGCCTTTCGTGAATAGTTTTTTCTTAGGTACCGGGGCTGGTCTGGAGGGTTCACAGGCATAGAGTGTTGTGGTGAACTGGGATGTTTGGATGCTGTCGCCTCCCCACTCTCACACGTTCACTCAGGTTTGTCGACGGTGGAGTGGCTGGCTGCCTTATGTCCCAGGGTGCCCTCATGCCTGTGTTAGCTTCTGGCTCTCCCTTTTAGTTATGCTGTCATAGCTAGTCTTGCCGGAGTCCCTGCTTGCACTCTGCACGCAAAGTACATTGTCCTTAACATTAGAGAACAAAGCTTACCTAACAAGCTTACCTTACTTTCTCCCTCTCTTGCCGTCTCTCTCTCGCTCCCTCACTCTCTGTTGATCTACACATGCTACTTCTGAGATGCAGTGATCCTGACCCCTTGTGCTCCCTGGACCTGCCTGACCCATCCTGATGCCCTACTTCTGGTTGGAGTTCTCATCGGTTAGTTCGTACGCTGCTGCTGGGGGTGGCCCCATATGGACAGCCTGAAGAACCATTTGGTTTGCTGAGGATGGTGCCACCTGGGGGCTGGGGAGATGGTTTGGGGATCACATATGGGGAACTTACTGTAATGGCTTGGGACTGCGATTGCTGTGGTGGCTTTGGGGCTGCAGTTGCCACGAACACCTTCATACTCAGGACTCCGTCAGTGGATGGTGGATAGATTTTAATCAACCGGACTGTGATGAATTTACTGGTTGCACAATTGCACTATTTGTCCATATAGTACACAATAATAGAAGGGATTCATTTATAATTGCACTATCCATTGCACCCAGAATTCACATATTTATAATATATATATATATATATATATATATATTAATCCATTTATTTCTGTAAAGCTGCTTTGTGACAATGTCCATTGTTAAAAGCACTATACAAATAAAATTGAATTGAATTGAATTGTGATCACATATGAACCATACACCTTACTTAGGTCTGCGTTTACACCTTAATTACAATTATGGAAAAGTTATATACAATTTTAACCTGATCCTAAGTTTTTCCACATGTGATTATGTGAGTAATATGGGATCACATGTGAAAAGAAAAAACATGTGAAGGTGCTCTGAAATTGTACATGTGAATTCAAGTAATCACACGTGACAGGGTGTGAATTATATGTGAAACATGCATGTGAAAAATAAAAGAACATTTGAAAATAGATGAACTATGTTGAGCAAGTCATTAATAATAATAATAATAATAATAATAATAAGAATAAGAATAAGAATAAGAATAAGAATAATAGTAATAATAATAATATTTTTTTAAATACTAAAGGTATTTTTTTTAAGTGTCTAAAATCCACATGGGAATCATGTGACTGCCTGAGATCACGAGTCACATCAGGACTATCCTTCGTGTTTTCCTCTTTGCACATCTGGTCTGCTTCAGTTTGCGCGCACGAGCACGCCCCTCAGTGCACGCGCACGCGCTGGCGGCTCCGATTTCACTTCTCCTCGCGCCACGGGGAATCAAGCGGCGCCGGAGTACTGTGCGCGCGCGCGAGAGTCAGCGTCCACGAGCCCGCCTCTGCGCGAGCTCCGGATCGGCGTGTGCAGTTGTGCAGGAAAACGAACGGAAAACACACACACACACACACACACACGCACTCTGGAGCTTCGAGAGCGCACGGTGCCGAGCTGTTACTGCTGTCCGTGCCCGGGCTCCTTCTGCAACCGGATAAAATGAGTTTCTTTACGCTTTTCAGCCGGAGGCATTTAGTCCTTCGAGCTCTCCTGGTTCAGGTTTTTGCTTCTTTAGGAACTTTTGCAGCGCCTTCGCCTATCATTAAGTTCCCAGGCGATGATCCTGCATCTCGGACAGACAAAGAAGTAGCGCTGGTGAGTGGGTCATGAGAATCAATGTGGAAAGTGTGCCACAGGTTTCACAGCTAAATACTTTAAGATATTAAATTATAACATGGAGTTGATGTTCGTGATGGGCAATTTTTTAGACATATTTTCAATATTTTTCTAGACATTTATTCAATGCAAATTTTTCATGCCAAAATCCAAAACTGCCTCTGTTTTGGAAAGATAATTTTATTATTTATTGTGTTATACATTAAAAAGCTGTAGTTTATAAAGAGTGTATCAGATCAGACCATAAATGACTGTTTGTTTAAAGTTTTCTCAAATTGTAATGATTTTATTTATTTATTTATTTATTTATTTATTTATTTACTTGTGTGGGATGTGGTTGGAGAAGGTTTGGAATGTGGTAGCACTTCCAGGGAGGTTAACCTCTGTAAACTCTGTCAACTCTGTTCTTGTTTTCCTCTCTCTCTCTCTCTCTCTCTCCTCCTCCCTCTCCCTCTCTCCTTATCTGTCTATAAATCTAAAGCATTACTTGAATAAGTTCTATGCATGCCCACAAGACCGCTGCAACTTGATGGTTCTGAAGGACACGCTGAAGAAGATGCAGAAGTTCTTTTCTCTTCCGGAGACGGGAGAGATTGATCAGAATACAGTTGAGATTATGAAGAAGCCACGCTGCGGTGTCCCAGATGTGGCCAATTACAACTTCTTCCCGTCAAAGCCTAAGTGGCAAAATAATGAAATCACATACAGGTGTGTGTGTTTGTGTGTGTTTGTGTGTGTGTGTGTGTGTGTTTGTGTAACTGCCGAGCCAAGGCATTGCTTAACCTCCTGCTCTTTGTTTTCTGAGATAGCGAAATGAGACTACCCAAACATTTTGTTCTGGTAAATGATGTTCAGTTCACTTTTTGGATCCTAAAATGTTTTTTTCTTCTCTGAATGGAAAAAAAAAAATATATATATATATATATAACAAAAACCATATTTGGTGTCCCTGCAAGCCACAAAGAGCCAATGGAAAGTAACGACAGCATTAGCAATGTTTAAAGAATGTCCTGACGCTGCCTTTTGTGGCTAGAGCTGACCGGAACGATGGTGCTTGCATCACTAGCAACAGAATGAGTCAAAAAACAGAAAAGGGAATGTTTTTGATAAAAGAACAAGAGGATGCCCTTATAGCTGGAAGCAAAACCAACACTATAAATGAGTCATAACCACAAGTATGTCTCGTAGGACTTTGTAAAACAAAGTCTATTCTAAGAGTACAAGGGTACAAGAGACTTCACTCGTGAGTATGGAGGTCTAACTACCTCTCTTCTCTTTAGGATCTTGGGTCACAGTCCAGATATGGATGAGGAGACGATCGATGATGCGTTCTTCCGTGCTTTTAAAGTGTGGAGTGATGTTACACCTCTTAAATTCACACGCATCACGACCGGAGAGGCTGATATCATGGTCAACTTTGGGCGCAATGGTATTTGTAAAAACATTCTGGTGTGATTTTTGTTTGTCTGGTGTCTTCTGACACCTTAATAAGTAAAGTACAAGAATCACCGACAAGAAAAGTTACATGTCAGGTGACAGCAACAGTTCTTTTAAGGACTTCAGTGTATGCAATACTTAAAGCTAAATGCACTTTGAGTAGACATGCTGTAACTTCAGTGACTCTCTGCACAAGCTGTGGTTTGGTTCAACTTTGCCTTTGCATTTTCACTGTATAATTAAAAGCACAGCTCAGGTTACTGGAAATTGTAGCTTATGCTGACACATGAATTGTCCAAAGAAATCATAAGACAATTACTCCTGTCCAAAACCTCACTTATTTTTGACCAGTTGAGATTTTTATCCAGCGACTGTATCTCTATCCTGCCAATGAACAGGGCATAACAAAAATCGCAGATGACCATGTTCATGAATCCCACCATGTTGTTACAGATTTTCCCCATGTGTTGTAGAAATCAAGATACATTCCGTTCATCAGGAGTGTGTTGGTATATAGTACATGCTGATTCAACATTGGTTTGATCTTTAGAGCATGGTGATGGTTATCCATTCGATGGTAAGGATGGTCTTCTGGCCCACGCGTTTGCTCCGGGCCAGGGGATTGGAGGAGATTCCCACTTTGATGATGATGAGCATTGGACTTTGGGAGAGGGCCAAGGTATTTTCACCTAACGATTTTCTTGAATACAAAGGTCTTTCTCCAAGGAGCAAACAAAACTATGTTTTCTCTTACTGTCTCTCTAGTTGTAAAGGTGAAGTATGGCAATGCAGAGGGGGAGTTCTGTAAGTTTCCATTCCTCTTCATGGGTAAACTGTACAACAGCTGCACAAATCAAGGTCGTGATGATGGCTTTCTGTGGTGTTCGACAACCTATGACTTTGACACTGATGGAAAGTATGGGTTCTGTCCACATGAATGTGAGTACCACTTAGATGATACTGCTGATGCTACTTTCAGATTTTTCAAAAAAATTATATTGCCATTTTCTATTACTTACATAGCAGGGGTGAGACCATGATATAGGGTCCCAGCTCTCAATCAGAAGGTTGAGAGTTTGAATCCCAGCACCACTAAGCTGCCATGGGTGGGTCCTTATACAACACCCTTACTGTCAATTGCTTCAGGGGTGATGTATCATGACTGACCCTGTGCTCTGAGGCAAATATCCTAACATGTTAGTATATGTGATGAAAGGAAATTTCACTGTACTTGTATATAATGACAAACTTCTTTATAATACATTGTTGCAGATTGTTGCAAGTGCTTTATTCTGTATATAATACTCATCCAACACATGGTAGAAGACTGATTTGACCAAAACATCTTAATATGAATTATTACAGAACATGCCATACAATCTTTTCCCTATTGGAAAGAGTTCCAGGTAGCTAATTCTCTCTTGGAAAGAGTTCCAGGTACCTAATTATCTAACGAACCCTTAAACAGCCCTTGAAGAACTGTTTTTTGTAAGAGTGTACTTTGCATTTTACAGTGCTGCTCACACTGGGTGGAAATGGAGAAGGAGCACCATGTAAGTTCCCCTTCACGTTTCAAGGAGAGAAGTATGACAGTTGCACCACTGCAGGTAGAGACGACGGGTACCGTTGGTGTGCCACTACAGAGAACTATGACCAGGACAAGACCTATGGATTCTGCCCTGAAACTGGTAGATCATTATTTTCTTCTGTCCCAATGTACACACTTTTATTATTAAAGGGATTGCTGCAATGTGGTTGTGAGTCACAAAACATTGGAAAGATGATATGATAAACCTCATGAATCTAGTAAAATATTCAGGCTGGAACCACATTTTGATTTATAGACAATTATTGCTAATGTAAAGTGAAATGTAGGGTATTTTGAGAAGTTAAAGGCCCAGAGGTTTATAGTGTTTGGTTATTTAAACCTTGTAAAATGAAAGCATAATCTTCAGGTAATATTACCAAGATATCATATTTGTTGTGGTCACATATTCACACAGTTGGCAGAGAGTCATTTTAGAGAGTCATGCTAAAAGAGTCATGCTAATTTAGCCACATAGACAGTCACTTATTTATAATTTATAAACTATAATTTAGACAGTATTTTAAAAAAATACTTTACTTGCAGTAGGAAAAATGTGTCCACTGAGGTCATACTCCAGCCAAAAACAACAAAGCAGTTTGGTTTCTCTTTGAGCCACCTCAGCTAAAGACTTCTGTATGCACAGATAAGTTGCATATGGTGTATAGTTTTTGGTATAATTTATAAATATATATTTTTCATAATAAACCGGACAAATAGTTTATATATTTATATATCGTTATCTTCCACTTTAGCTGAAGGTTTAGTCATTTTGGCTAAGGTTTTGTCACTCACATGGGCACAAATGCAAACTGTTCAACTTACTAAATATTTTTAAAATAGCCCTGATTCTAATAAATAATATACCAACATTTATTACTTATCTTGCAATAACTTGTTGATTTTTCTAAATTCTTTATCCCATCCCTTAAGTATGATAGTACCAGCTGCAGTGTCCATTTGTCCTGTTAACCTCCTAGAAGCCTATGAAAGTCGCTCATCTGTTTTCTTCCCTGTGGGCTGGCAGTAGGTTTTTTTCCATTGTGTCAAAGAACTGGCTAAAACTAAGAGAGCAGCCCTCTTCATCTGGATCTAATTCTCTGGGAATGTAGCCCTGTGTGTGTTTCTGTGCCAGTGTGTGTGTTCATACTGTATAACCTCTGGCTAAAAAAGCAAAAGAAGCCTTGGGCTGCATCAAGCCCATCGTTCAAAAAAGAATCTGAGCAGGGCAGGAAAAGTAAAGCCTCTCATTTCACCGGCTTTGGAGTTTCATTTCTCTAATAATACGCCGTACTAATGTTCAAAGCATCTGGTGTTGTGCTAATGTTAAAAGCATCTCTGTCAGATTCTTTTATATTCACAGCCAAAGAGAATGTGTTGCGAGTCAGGACAGATCGTTTTGCTAAAGGGATCTGAATGCTCAGACTTAGTTTCTAATGCCGTTTCTTCACTTTTGATAACAAGACAGGCTTTTTCCGTTAACTACCAATGAGACAGCTTAGTCTCTTAATGACAGATGCTCATGCCATTAAGCTCTCCCTGGATACTAAAACACTGCTATAAAATTCATTTATTGCCAGCTGTACTGTGAACTAGCTTTAAGAAAGGTGGAATGTGAATAACACACACATTTGCATGTTGCTTTGCACACTTCTAGCATTACGAACATACATTTTGTGCAAAAAGTATTGTCTATTGTCTAATTTAAGGAAGCTAGCTTTCAACTAGTATCACCATCCTTGTTGTCATCTTAACCACCCTTAATATAGAGCTGGGTGACAGGAAAAATAATTAGTGTACTAAATATATTAGCAGAATAAATCAGTTAGTAGAAATTACTATTAGAAATTTGCATTATTGTCTACAGTTGTCACATAAGAGTACGGTTTAACTTTAAACAGGATTTTGGAAAAGTATGGGTTTTAAACACATTTGTTTTTCAACCTGGTAAAGTATCAAAGTTCAGAATATGGTTTGAAAAATGTAAGGACTAGACTCGGACTAG
The DNA here is from genome assembly GCA_022985145.1 of Pangasius djambal. NCBI lineage: Eukaryota > Metazoa > Chordata > Actinopteri > Siluriformes > Pangasiidae > Pangasius > Pangasius djambal. The sequence continues at coordinate 4,978,203 of CM040999.1, forward strand.
GATAGGAATGAAACGTGCAAAGAATTACAATCTCTCTGCACCAACACAGCATTTCTAAGGCATATAGCATTTCATGTTTACCTTTTTTACTACACAATTAATTACCATTACATAAAATAGTACCAAAATAGAATGTGTGGAAAGTTCACATGGAAAAGAATCACATGGAAAACATTCCTGAAAAGGTCTGGAACTTTTTTCATGATGAAAGGGAAATAATTCTGGAATTGGTTTTAGATGGATTAAAAAGCACCAGGTGGTTCCATAGGGAGTACATCCTGCCCACATTTTGTTTATTTCTAAGAGGAATGCTAAAACAGACAGGCACATTTTATTTAACTCCAGATCCTTGTCTCTGATGTTCTTAGTTGTCGCAGTAACTGTTCACACTTGTTTCCGCTGCTCTAGTCTCAGCCTTGTACACTCCTCCTCACGCATCAGATAGGTGTAGTACACTTTTCTGGCCATGAGTTTTGAGATGTCAAAGACTGTAAGCTGATTAGTTATCTACACTTCCGTCTACACGAGTCCATGCACCAGTTTCCATGAGCTTTTTTTTAGCAACATACAGTGTTTGGTCATCTGCCATGGCATTTATATTGCCTCATTCAATGGAAGTAGAAGTACATGGCCATTGGTTTATTGACTAAATGTACCAGACTCTCTTGCAAAAGCTAGGAGCATGGCTTGAGAGATAGTTTTGCTCTATATCCTTTCATGAAGATGTGTTGTGCCCCTTGCAGCCATGTCTACAATTGGAGGGAATGCTGAGGGAGCTCCCTGCGTGTTCCCATTTATTTTCCTGGGCAAATCTTACGATGAATGCACCACCTCTGGACGTAATGATGGGAAGATATGGTGTAGTGTCACCAAGAGTTTTGATGAAGACCGCAAATGGGGCTTTTGTCCAGACCAAGGTGATCAATCACTGGATCTGTTCAGCTTAGATGTAAAATATACCATACAATAAATGCACAACTCCGTCATTTCTTGAATAACAGTATGGCACTGTTGCTAATGAATGCAAGTTTAGGATTCTCTGTATTGTAACTACACATTATAATGGCCAGGCTCAGGTGTTTTGACCTAGTCTTTGGTCACTATCCACCAGGCTACAGTCTGTTCCTGGTGGCAGCTCATGAGTTTGGCCATGCTCTGGGCCTGGAGCACTCCCAAGACCCTGGATCACTCATGGCTCCCATCTACACCTACACTAAGCACTTCAGGCTCTCCAATGATGACATCAGAGGAATTCAAGAGCTCTACGGTAATTAGACAGTCAAACAAAACACATTTAATAATGATGCTACAATTAAAATGACGTGACATAAAATGACATATACCACAGTGTCTGATTGGTCAGACGGTCTATAACAGCAGTTCTGACTATAGTATTGAATTTAATTCAAATCATACAGTAGGTTTATAGTAATATGATTATTTTAATTTCTGTAGTAACACATTACATATAGATTAAAAAAACTACATGTAATTGTTCATATGATGCTGTTTTCTGTAAGGAATTGTTTATTTAACGTTTATGTAAGAACACTGCAGTGTCAGTGCTTTATAACGGTCAGAGAAAGGCTTGTGTTCCATGACATTAGATACAACCGTAAATGGGTAAATGTATGGTATGATGTTATTTAATAAGGTGATGTAACTTGGCAAATTGCTTTGGTATAAGAAGAATAAAACACTTTGGGGCATACTGTTATTGGAAAACAGTCAACTTCAGGGTGTTACCAGTAACCCCGCTTCTCGTCGGGCCGCATCACACCACCCCGCCATTGATTATTTTCCTATAACACCACATCTTGTCATGTTATATCGCTTATATAAGCACCAGAATGATTGAACACTATTTCTCTCACTCACAGGTGTGCCAACAGGAAAGCCACTTCCTCCCACTCAGGGTCCAGTCACTCCAATGGATTTCTGCAGTGAGAACATCATATTTGATGCTATAGCACAGTTCAGAGGGGAGACGTTCTTCTTTAAAGACAGGTAACTGTGATGCTGTCTATCTTTTCTGTGGCACAGTGCCTGAATCAGGGTCAGGATTAGCTCATTTGCTAAAGTAACAATTGCAGTTTGAAATATGCTAATGTCATCTCTGACTACAAGGACACATTTCACTGGGGGGTCTGTGATTTTTTTTTTTCGTTTAGTTGCAGCGGGGGAAATCACATTGCAGCATAATCAAAGTTAATCATTTTATTATTGCGTTCTAATGGTTTTTAGCAGATTTGTCTGGTCCCTTTAATCCAAGCCCCAATAACTCAAAAGCAAGTGGCCTACACTTGTTGGACCTAACGTGTTGTTGGTGGAAAGCTCAGGAACACAGAGGACAAATGATGCACATATAGAATGTTTTACAGCTATAGTGGTTTTACATAATGATTTAAATGACTTCCAGGCGGTTCATAGTCAACTGATCTCTATATTTCTGAATCCTACAAATGAATTAATGCTACAGTTTTAGGCTGAATTTAAGAGACTAGAGTCTTTTAATTGGAGCACGAGTGCTTATGTGTATGTTTGCATGTGTCTGGGCTGAGGGTGCGTGTCTGTGTGTTTCTCTCTGTGTGTGTTTGTGTGTGTGTGTGTGTGTGTGTGTGTGTGTGCATGTGTGTGCGTGTGCGTCTGTGTGGCTGGACTGTGAGCAGTAACCACAAATCTCTCTACAGATTCCAAAGCAAAATTTTTCATGGCAAAGCTGGCAAAAGCATGCTTCAACGAACTTTAGGCAGTTCTGCTGGCTGTACTGCTTTGTTATAATTACACAATTAAACCTCAGATAAAACATTCCATCACAGACTGTCTATCATGTTTACACATATGAATGTATGCTACAAGTATGTGTGTTGTCTGCTTTTTGCAGTAGACACTCTATTCGATGTACTAAACTCTCTTAGGTGGCTTGCAATAATGAGACAGAATGAAATCACTAAACGAAAGTAGCCGTGAAAGCCACAACATTAGCATGCATATGTGTTTAATCAGGCTGTGACTCTGAGTAAACCCCATGGTGTCACACACACACACACACACACACACACCCACACAAACACACACAGACATCCGTTCACTCCAGATGTCCTCTGTTGGGGACTGGATCTGATGGGATCAGCTAACCCAAATAATGCAGTCCTAAGCAAAACTCCTTGAAGTTGTTGGTTTGAACACAAACACACACACACACACACACACACCACGCTTATGTACATAATGTGGTCTCAGAATCGAGCCTTTGGAGCAAGAGAGAGTGCTTAGTGTTCTGAACACAGACCTATCTTTAATACGAATTAAATTTTTACTGCTCTGTGGTTAGCAATGATAATCAGGAGACCACACACACACACTGAGGGCTGTTTTCAGATTTCTGGTAAGCACCGGTAGTGAGGAACTAATACCAAAATACCACATAGACCAGTATTGAGTCCTCAGAATTATCTATGGAGTTAAGCATTGATCGGACATCTGTGCACGGGGGCGAAGGTTGTACTTAAACAGAGGTCTTTTCTTTATCCTGTATTCACACTTTGAACTTAAATGTTTGTTTCCTGTTTGAAATTCAGTCCAGCTGTCTGATCATTCACGTGACACCTAGATTTTACCATGAAATTCAAGTCTGGAACAGTGAAGGTCAATATTAAAATGAGAAATTGGAGGTGAAAATAACTAATTATAAGAATCCTCAAAACTTCTGCTGCAACACTCACTATCAGCCATCACATTTTCACACCCCCAAAGTCAGTTCCAAAGTTTGTTGTAACTGCAATATTTAAAAGCAAAAGACAGTTCATAGATAAACTAATAGTGGGATTTTTTTTGACTAGCAATAGGAATCATGAATGGGTCAGTAATGGAAAAATATTTTGGTCCTTATTCATCAAAGTTGCATGCAGTCAAATCTGACCATAAAAATCTCATCATCTTATCTGTAACATCTCATTTTCATTGTACTATCTAAACTTGTGTCTGAGTATTAAAAGTAATAATGATAAACATAAAATAATGTTAATAATCACAATTGAGCAAGTGAGAACATTGTACTACAATACACTATATATTATGTATGTGGACACCTGGCGATCACATCCATATGTGCCCATTCCAAAACCATGGGCATTAACAAGGAGTTGGTTCCCCCTTTGCTTCCACTCTTCTGGGATTCCACTAGAATTTGGAATATCGCTGTGGGGACTTTCTCATTCAGCCACAAGAGCATTAGTGAGGTTATGGAGCGATGTCAAGTGAGGAGGCCTGGGAAGCAGTCAGTGTTCCAATTCATCCCAAAGGTGTTCAGTGGGGTTGAGTTCAGGGCTCGGGCTATTCGAATTCTTCCACTCCATCCTTGGTAAACCATGTCTTCATGGACCTTGCATTGTGAACAGGGGCACTGTTATGCTGGATCAGATTTGGGCTTCTTAGTTACAGTGAAGGGAAATTGTAATGATACAGCATACAAAGACATCCTAGAAATTGCGTCCTTACAACTTTGCGGCAACAGTTTGGAGAAGGCCCTCATTTGAGTGTGATGGTCAGGTGTGCACATACTTTTGGCCATATAGTGTATATAAGTAGCATGCACTTTCAGCACAATACTTATTACTTCCCACATAGCTAGTGACATAGTATCTTTTTACTCAAACAAACAACTTAATTTGCCAACTCTGAGTACAGTGTGTGTGTGTGTGTGCACGTTGTGTCCCCTGGTTGGACATGTTATACAGTGAGACACTCCTGGCGACAAGCTATGAGACCTCATGACATGACTGAACTGGGCATATGCACATATTTCTGTTCATATTCCTTTCCTTTAGGCCCAGTAACTAGCTAGGGTATTTTGACGTTGTATCGAGTGGTGTTAAACCCTCAACCCTCTAGTTAAAAGAGCTATAAACTATGAAAATCCCATGACAGAGCTACATGTTTTTGCTCAACTATTCATGTGCATGTTTTTCTTTTGATTCGCTTTAATGATAATCTTGTGTTTGTTGTGGGTAGCTTTTCTGTGTGTTTTGTTTTGATTAGGATCGGTTCAGGATTAGTTACAGCATACGGCTGTTATCTGTTGGGCTCAGTAGTATAAACACCAGCTGTTAAGAAAGAGTTCTTTAGAGAGCCTTTTTCTGCCTCACAGGGCTTCATTTCAGTAGAATTTTGCAACAGATATGGTTTGAACTTGTCTTTTAAAAAAAGGTGAACATAGATCTCAGGTCTCTTCAAGACCTTGGACGGAAGATAATTATTATTCCTGCAAATGCCTGATTGTAGTTAGTTGCACGAATCATATTAAGGTATTAAAAATGCCAATAAATAGATATTTTATAATGATCCTAAACTCAGAGTCAGCAAGTAATAAAGAGGCTCACATTACTCTAAGGAAAGATGACATTAGTCCTGAGATATTCGCATAGCTGGGTCACTTTCTACAGCTGTTTAAACCATTTGGGAAACAGACAAAGAGGCAGATATGTTGAAAAACTTATCCATGGCTAATGTCCATTATATTTGTGCAGCTGCAGTGGAAGTGTATAGCTCATCTCTTTTATTTTGCGTTAAGTATTCACGGTATTTTTATAATTAAAGCTCCGATTTTTTTTCTTGTGAGTCAGCGGACCTTTAGGCAGTTTCCCTGTAATCCTCGCTTGCTGTCCTGTTGGAGCTTGCTGGACTACAAGAAGGGAATGCTGACAGGTGTGTATTCAAGAGCAGCTGTTATCTCAGTGCTGGAAGGGAGTGGTGTCTAGCCATTTGATTACCTCGTCTCCCATTCCAAGTGTGTCTAGAGGTATAGGCAGGCTGTGACGTAAGGAACACGAAAGTCTTAACTCTCACATTCATCTATGCCGCATATATAAATACGTCCTTTTTTGCTGTAGTTTGTTGGGAATACCAATCTGCTCGGAAAGAATAAATCTGTATGTGTGTATGTGTGTGTGTATATATATATATATATATATATATATATATATATGTATGTACGAACATGAGACCTATGTGCTAATATCTGAGCATCATGGACTGAGCATCATGGGTATTGTAATCTGCAGCAGGCACTGACTTTGACATGACAGAACTCCACGTCCCCACCAAAGAGCTCATTCTGGGAGCTGACACAGCATTTTATCTTCATCTCCATCCTTTGCCATGGAGTTTTGTGATCCAGGCATCTAGCATGAAATTCTCTAATAAGTGCTGGGTCCAAGACATCTTGAGCTGGGACCTAGCAGTGTTCTTCAGTGCTGCAACCCTCCTAGCATATAAGTTACTGTAGCTGTCCTCTGTGACAGAGAGAATTCAGGACAGCCCTTAATATGATTAGAGAAGGACGTGCCGTTTATGCTGGGACCAGGAACTACTCAGTTGAGAAGGGAAACTTGCCCACTTCTTGATCGATGGAAATCTCTTGTGTACAAGCATAGCGGCTCCCCTGGTTTGAACACTGGTGTAGCAGAGCAGTGTCTGTCAGCAAATTTCTATTGAATGACTGCTAGTCCTGTGCATCTCTGGGCCTCCTCCCATTCCCTTTTGCTTTTATGAAACCATTCATTGATAGCAGGTGCATCAGCAAACAGTAATGGTTGGTAGCATACTAGCATTCTAGGTATATTCAACCTATGGGACAAAATATGAACATTCATCAGGACACTCTTCATAAATGATTCTTAAGAATCTTCATATCTCTTGATATACCCTCTGTACTTTACCATTTGCCTGTGGGTGGTAGCCTGACATGAGACTCTTAGCTTTTTCATGATCTCCATACTTGAGATGTGAAATAGGAACCCCTGTCTGGAACTGTATCTTGAGGAATACGCTATTTCCTAGTAATGTATATGGCATTTAGCTGATGTGTGTCATATAATCTAGATTTTTAATGTCCACCCCCTTCAACTAGTGATGTCACTCCTTCCATGCCAGGATGATGGCTATCAGTTCTTCATTACCATTTCCTAGTTTTATTCACTGAAAGTGAGTTTCCTTTAAAGAATGCAGTGGGAAATATTTTTGAATCATTATCTAATGATATCTGAGGCATCCACAATGAAAGGCGTCAGGGTGTTTGAAAAGAGCTGTGGTGAATGCATGGGTGGTCTGCCTGGGTGGTGTAAACTTATTTCTTTGATCCACCCTTTAACAGTGTTATGACAGGCACAACTGTGGAATTCAAGTTCTTTAAAAAAAAAAAAAAACGTCTGATAATAAAATTGGTGAAACCTAGGAACCTTTTAAGGTCCTTAATGCATTGGGGTGTTGGCACTTCAGTGTCTCTCCAAAATGTTGTGTAATTCACGATAACTTCCCAATTACTAATAATATAGCCCAAAAAGCTTCACAGGACACATGGAGCTTCCATTTCTCAGCTTATTTGAATAGATTAAGGTTTCCTAGTGTGCACAGGACCTATTGGACATGATCTTTCAATCAGGTGGAATATTGATATATGTTGTCAATGTATGTGATGACAAATCTGCCCAGGATATCTATGAGGGCAGCTTTACTGGACCTGAAAAATAGCAGGGGCGTTGACCAATCCATATGCCATAACTAAGTAGTCATACTGACAAGGTGTACTAAATCCTGTTTTTGATGTAACCGCTTCCTGAATCCTGATAAGCTATGTAGGTATATATGTAGGTATTTCATACATCAAGTTTGGTGAATATGGTGGTGGATGTTAGTTATTGCAGGACAGGTTGTGCCTTCTGTGATTTACTTGAGCCGCAATAGTCAATACTGGGTCTAAGACCTCCCCCCTTTCGTGGAAATGATGATGTGTACAGAAGTACTCAAGTGGAGGGTATAATGTACTCCTGTTATAATGTCTCAATGATGGACTTCTCCATTGCTTTACATTCTGTGGGAAATAGAGTATATGTATGTGACCTTAGTGGGGTAAGGTCACAAAACAGGTCAATGGTACATTCGTAAGTTCTGTGGGAGGTAGGGCAAGGGCTTTGGCTTGACTTAACACATCTTAAAACTTGTCATAACAGTCTGGAATATTGACTGATGAGTCAGGGGCTTTCAAATGTTGTGGATGCAATGATTATGATATGGCATGTTGAATAGGGGGACATTGGAGCTATAATAATTGAAGAGGTCATTGCACTATGCATAATGCTGGTGTTGAGACAGTGGGATAGCTTGACAGGTGATGATTTTCTCACCCACTGACTTGCCATCCTGACTGCTTTCATGCTGATGACCACTGAAAGTGAAGTACTTTTGGAATTTGAAACGGCTTGGCATAGTTTATACTCACCACATCAGTACGTGGTTGTTCTTCAATGCACTGTCCAGCACAGGCCCTTTTCTAGTAGTTTGTTGTTCACCTGAGGTCAGTTAATTGCCATTGATCTGCATGGTACAAAGCAAGGGGAAAATCCAAAAGCATACAAACAATCAGAAAGGTTTAGGAAACTCAAAGAAGTATTCAGTGCAGTGATGGACTGAAGCAGTGCAATTAAAGGGTTAAAACATCGCTGTAGCCAGTATTTTTTTTGTATTTGCTGTTTATTGAAATGCATAGGCCGGATCTGCCTATTCAAGGTCTGAAATAATTTGGCCTTTGAAAATAGGTCAGCGGAAAAGGAGCTGGGGGAAGTGGGTATTGTTGCTGGGCTGAATGTTGGAAAAGCACAGTTTGGGCCTGTCCCGCTGGCTCCGCTCTCTGCCATAACGAGAAACAGATGCTCCAATGAATCACCCCATTGTTGCCAGGAGGCAGATCTACTAATGCAGCCTCTCTCTCACTTTATCTCTCAGTCTTGCTCTCTCTCTCACTTACACAGTCCCTAACTCCTTCCCTATTTCACTCTAGCCTTTGGCTGCCACTTCTCTCCATTTTTTCAAGTGATGCTGATGTATTGCTCACCAGCATCACCCTTTACTGAATCCAATTCGATTTGTGTACAGAGTCACTCATGTAAACTACTCAGAAGTCAAGCCTGGGTCAATCATCTTGTTCCCTCTCAGGTTCCTGTTTAGAACTTCTAATACAAACAAGAAGCCATCAGGTCCATTGTTGGTGGCCACATTCTGGAGTGAGCTTCCTGAGAAGATAGATGCAGCCTATGAGAACCCACTGGAGGAGAAGTCCGTGTTCTTTTCAGGTAAAGTTGCACAGAGGGCATCATTAAATGAAATAAATGTCAATCATTTTAACGATATACACTGCCCTCCAAAAGTTTGGAAACGCCTGAACAAAATAGGGTTTTTGGGCAATATCAGCATAAATCCTCTTTAGTTAGTTT
>CM040999.1:4987571-5212927 GCA_022985145.1 Pangasius djambal
CTGATATTGCCCAAAAACCCTATTTTGTTCAGGCGTTTCCAAACTTTTGGAGGGCAGTGTATGAATTAATAGATAGAAAGAAATAATAAATAGAAATAATAGGAAATAGCTACTAGTTTTTCTGTGTACTTCGACCTAATTTTGTCTAAGTAAATATATATATACATCTCTATGATGGTGTACAATCTGCCTCTGATTGAGTAATTATAATATACTGAGACATTTTCCTCATTATTGACAAAAAAATTTGAAACCAGTTTTTTAAAAGAGTATTTGTTAATTGTTTGGCTTTGGTGGTTTGTGAGGAGGAACATTCAGTTTTATAGATGACAAAATATGTCGTACCATGTCATACTTTGGGGAAAATTGATATTGCACAATCGCATGAGGAGTTATATTAAGCAAAATGTAAAGCACTGGATTTTTCATAACACACTTAGGGCAAGCTTTGTAAAATTGATTTTGTTGGTAAAGTAAAGACCTACTTAGTTTATCTTGGTCTCTTATCTTAAAAATACCTGCATTCGGTCTCTATGCATATCAAAGGTGTGTGTGTGTCCGTGTCCGTGTCCTAGGTGATGAAATGTGGATGTATTCGGCAAGCACTCTGGAGAGAGGCTATCCTAAAAAGATCTCCTCCATGGGCTTTCCACCAGACCTTCACCGCATAGATGCAGCCTATGCCTTCCACAAGAGCAGGAAGACCTACCTGTTCTCTGGAGACAAATTCTGGAGGTACCGTCTCACACTAACACACGCACTGTAACCCCAATGATAACAATACAAATGATGAAGAGTCATGTACACGGGAGGACAAATGCTGAAATAAATTACATATACTGTTGAGTGGAAAAATGTTCATACTCTTAGGACAAAATAAAGAAGACAAAAAGTTTAAATATATAGCAACAAGACATTTTATGTTTTGGATTTCACAGATGTTCCCAAATGGTCAAATAATACAGACTGCATTGTACCACAACTCTATGTATTTTTCAATTCTGACTGGTGAGAAGGTGTAATTTTCCATGACAGCAGGTTTATGTTAATGCACCTTTTCTAATATGTTATAATTTCTGTGCTAACTTACACAGGGACTTGTGTGGTGGACACTCCACCTAAAAAAATTATTAAGTAAAATCTTCAGTAACAGGCAGAGATAACAAGCTGTAACTTTAAGTTTTCCAGCGCAAGAAAGTCTTCAGAATGGAAGGATCTGCGCTTTCTCTGTAACACAACAAGCTACATTTTGTTGTTTTATTAAATTCAAGAGAGAAAAAAAGAGACTGGTGAAAGAACAACTATTTATAGCTTCTGCAATAACCTACGTAACAACAGGAACTAACTTGTTTCACAGATGTTCCACAACATGAAATGTAACTATAAATAAATAAAAAGTATGACATTCTTCATTTTTTTTTGTTATAATCATTGCCAGTTACTGTGGTATAAGAGGAATAAAACGCTTTGGAATGTGCTGTTATTGGAAAATAATACATTTCATGGTGTTGATTAGTTTCCTATAACATGTTTTATTCCTTTTTTCACATTAAAAGTGAAAAAAAATGTTATCTGGCTTTTGATGGATCCAAAAGTTTGTGCTTAACTGTATGCCTAGTGATTCCTTGAAAAAGCATTACCAGCAGACGTAAGAAGGCAAACCGTCTTGATTAAACGTCTGTATCCTAGAGTAATTAACTACAATGCTGTGTTGTCTGTTAGCATGTAAGCAGCACCTGGTTTGTTTCTTAATAATCTCACAGATACAATGAGGTCAAAAAGAAAATGGATCCCGGCTTCCCCAAACTCATTGCTGATTCCTGGAACGGAGTTCCTGATGATTTGGACGCTGCCTTCAGTATGAACGGAGGGGGTAAGAGACTCAGTGGTTATTTTATGATCTCATTAATAGATAAAATTACTGTATAATATATAAACATTATATTCCTGAGGTGACCTGTTGTCATGTAGGAAATATGAGGGCAGGTTTGTAGAAAGTCAACGTGAACGTTTTGCCAGTTATATCAGTGCCCCATCTGTTACATTTTATGCAGAGAACACACACAAGCACACTTTTACTGCAGTCAGTCGTCACCTAAACTCCCACATACACACATACACTCTATAAAAAAAAAGTGTTAAATAGAGCAAGTGTGTGCGGTGCCTGAAACGAGCCTCTATGTTGGTAGCTAACCAGCGCTATGTTGCAGATCATTTTTTCCCATTTCCTGTAAATGCCAGCACCTTTTTTTTTTTTTTTTTTACCAGTAGCTTCAGAGTGAATGCCTTCTTGATGACCCATTTCTGCCACTGACTTTACCAGTGAACCTATTTCCTTCCCTGTTACATATAAAAATTTGAACCTTTAAATAACACATCCCTAAAGCATAAAGCAGCCGGAGTCTCTTCAGTAAAGACACAGAAAGAAGCAGAACTTCAATAAGTATTCATCTGAATTGTATCTTAATTTGCAGATATTCAAAAAAAAAATCTTAATTGGATATACAGAAAATAATTTGGTGGTAATTTGGTGATCTACACAAAAAAAATCCAACGTGAATACTTACAGGAGTGGACAAATCACTAGCCCAGTCATCCAGGATAAGCATATTACCAGAAAAAAAAAAAGATAAAAGGTAGTCCTTATTGATTTTAGCAAAGGCATTTTAATTTTGCATGTGGCTACTTTTAAACTTCATTCACAATGGTGTGCTGCACGTGGATGCTGTAACTATAGCATTCATTACTCATTCCAAATCCCACCACTTGTGGCACTACATACAGTACATCGACTCAGGAGGGACCTGCTGTTCTGCTAGGTAGATTAATTAGCATGAAGAGATGACAAACTATCTTTTCACAATCGGGAACATGCAGCTATGTGGAAACACTGAGCAAAATGAAGCCTAGCGCAAAGCTGCCATTTAGCACAACAGGCAGTTACCTCAAGATTGTTAAACGTCGAGGGAAATCTCTAGGCAGTCTCTAGAAAGTCTCTAGGCTGACTCAGATAATACATTTTATGTGTGGTGCGAGGACAGAACACCATATCTTATTGCCGAAATGTTGTTCAAGGACTTGCTGACCTTTCACTGAGGGTGCAAACTTGATATGCTACATGATCGTATATTTCTTTGTTTCCCTTAATCTATGTCAACTCACTTAACTAGCACACCATACATTATTACAGTTAAGTCCAGGGAATCAAAACCGAAGCATAGGAGCTTTTCCTTGCGCAGTTTATGTTTTTTCTACCTCTGAATTAACATGCACTGCGCTTATAACAAGTAAAATGTTTATCAAGGAACTTGTTTCTTGCTTGTGGATTCTTCTGGCATTATTGTTCCAGCATAATTTCGTGTTTTCGTGCCCTACAGGCTACAGCTACTTCTTCAAAGACTCCCACTATCACAAAATGGACGAGAACTTTAGGATCGTCAAGGTAGGAGAGGTGAAAACAGACTGGCTGCACTGCTGAGCAGCAGTACGATCCTCCAGCCATGACCTTTAAACTTGGATCATCTTATTCTGTGCCACTATGGTGTAATGTTTTATTGGCAACACTCCAATCTGTCAGAATGTCTTCGCTCCCACTGATCTCTCCCAGGTGAGATCAATCTGGTATTAGTCAGCCTGTGAGGCTTTATCATAGCTCTGGTGATCTTCCGTAATGGAACATAGTTAAAGCCGGATCTTACAATCTATTTACATTGTTAAACCATGTGATAATTGCTGTTTATTTCCACTGCTCATTTTTCTTTACTCATGGCCTCCTTAAAGGAAATTAATTTGTGTGTCACACTAGATTTGCAAAGACATCAGGTATGTCCCCACTGAATATTCATGCAATATTGTATTTCATGTATTGTTTTTCTACACAAACCGGATTCAGTCAAGTAGGACTGTAAAAGTACAATTATAGGCATAAAAACTAATGTTTTGGAAATTTATTTGCTGTTTTGACTTTTGTTTATTATTCTATTAGTGGAAAATCTTATCTGGTGCAGTATTTTTTTTTATATCATTTCCTAGGGGGAAGCACTTTTTTGTACATTAATTAAAATTGTGTTCTGCAGCAACACAGAGACCAAACATAACAGTAGCACATCATTTTTTTTTTCTTCTGTTTCTTTCATGGCACTAGGCAATTGAGGGCACGGGTTGCCTGAGACTGTATATGGGTTTGTTGTGTGATGGACTCATGACCGAAAAGTATCATGGAAAATACTGTTAATTAATCATTATGTACTTTTATTTTGACCTTTTGAGTTGGCATTATATGTTTTTATTATTGTTTGCTTTGTGCACTTTGTCATTACATGTAATTCTGAAAATAAAGACAGACTGTCCTGTAGCCCTTTTTTTTATTATTAAATCAATCAAAAAACTAAAATGTGTGCACAAAATAGGTCTCTCATTTTTTAGAATTCCCATAAGTATAATCCCATAACAAGTATGGAAACAGTAAGTACATTACTCTCTCATATGAATGCCAGGGAGCTTTATTAGTATGACTTACATGGACGTGAAATAATTAACACTTGATTAAACAGCGACATCTTGTGGCCGAATAAAGAAACGCACTTGCCCTCAAGCTCGTTAGTGCTGTACTCGGAAATTATTAAATTATACATATTATGTCATATTTCAGGGGTATAAACATAACATAATATCGAGAGTGATTAAAAGAAAAGCAAATTCTAGGTGCCAGTCCCCCTGAAAATAATTAATAATTATAAGTAATAAGTTAATAAGTTATAATAAGTTAAGTGAATCAAAATAACAGTGCTGTATTACATAGTACACTAGTCCTCAGCATAGTGTGTGTGTGTGTGTGTGTGTGTGTGTGTGTGTGTGTGTGTGTGTGTCAATGTATATTCAGTACAAAGCCTAAACATAGGCATAATATTATTTCATTACTCATATGTAATGCTACTAGTTTCATGTATTTAACAGTAGAGTTGTATACTGTTAAAAAGCTTATGTATGGCTGTTTCTAGCCATAAACCTTAAAAGCAGTTGCCACACACTGCTATTTAGAGTAGGGGTGTCACACATGTTTAAGTTAATGAGAAACATTTCACTTTGTCCAGTGGGCCAGACCTCAAAAAAGAAAAATCCTCTTAGTTAGATTACAGTATACCGTCTACAAAACAGATGAAAAGGCTGTAATTTGTGACCCATACACACATTTTGTAGTGTTACAATCTGGAACTGAAACTGACTTGGAAATATACAATATATGGCCAAAAGTTTGTGGACACCTGACCATCACACCATGTTTGGGCCTCCATGTTAGTTTCAGTGAAGGGAAACTCTAATGCTACAGCAAAAACATCCTATACAGTTGTGTGCTTCCAGGTTAGTGGCAACAGTTTTTGGAAGAACCAAATATGGATGTAATGGTCAGGTGTCCACAAACATATTGCCATATAGTGTACATCATGAATCTACACAAAATAGCCCATAATATTGAAATCATGCAATACAAATAGCTTTGATTGCACAAATATTCACCCTCATTTCTGTGAAATCCCTAAATTAATCATTCTGGAAAAAGATATGGTTACAGCATCAAATATTTTGCTCACTAATGAAGAATTGCATCCATAGCACATCTTGTCACTAACTGATTTCATGGCTCTGAGTTTATTGCTCTAATTTGCCCCCTAGTGGAATAACAGATACTAGATCTTTTTTTTTCTTTTTTTTTCGATTCTTTCAATTCAGTTAAGGTCCACAAAATGATTAAAATTTTTAACATGTATTCTAAATTCAGATGGTGATATGGATTAGAATATTTATCAGGCCAGTCCCACACCCCTGCATTAGACTAATGTAAATAATAATAATACAGCACATCCTATTTCTCAGTAAATATTGCAAAAATACATGTTCAGGCATTGCATATGGCAACTTCAACTGCATTTGCTTAGTTTAATACTGTTTTTTTTTTTTTTTTTTTTTTTAAAGCCTTTAGTGGCATCTTAATACTAAGCTAAAATCAACTGTTATTATAGAATATGGATAATTTTGCCCCCTAAAGATGGAAGGAGATGAAGTGCCAAGGTGCATGATGGGTGAAGGATTAATGCTCTACACAGGAAAACCTAAGCAGCTAAAGAAAACCTTGTGCATTTCCAAGAAATGAAAGCCATCACTGACCACCTTCATCAGTAACATGCCCTTACGCACGCTGCCATCAATACCACAGATAGTTCAGAGCCAAAGCTACTGTAATTCAGAGCCTTATGCAGCTGGAAAAAAGCTACATTGTGGTACACTGATGTTGCACCAGACATTACCCCTGCACCACATTCAAGGAATGCAGACATTGGTAGATAATGATAATGATAGTAATGATGATAATGACAAAGACGATAAAGATGATGATAATTCTAATGACCACAGATTATAAGATTGTAATAATTTGTTCATTACATTGTTATGTGTGAGACATAGGCTCTACAAGTTAAACTGACTTTAATTGGCTTGAACTGAATCTTTAATTGGCTTCTGTTTAAAAAAAAACATTTAATGTTTCACGTGCTACTGCATATCCTTTACACTGTGTATCTTTCTCTCGAAGCAGTATGGCCCATCCTGAGCACTTTGCTCAGCTGAAATCTGTCTGCTGTAAGTCCAGAATATCAGTTGCAGCTCAGCTAGTGGAGGACATCTTCCTAACAATGCCCCTAAACTATGGAATAGTTTTACAGGAAACCTTAGGAAGACTCTATAGCTGTATATGTGTTTTTAATCCAGTTTATCTTAGCATATTCTTTTATGTTGTTAAATATACTTTTTTATGATTTGTAGTATCTCTACTAGATTTAAAGTCAATTCATTAATAATTTACATTGGTTCTTTATCATAATATCATGCTTTATCATAATTTCTTTGTTTTGGCCATCTAATCTTTTATATTGAATGCACTTTGACATATATACTATGAAATATTAAAACAAAGTATATAAAACTGTCTGTGTGTGTGTGTGTGTGTGTGTGTGTGTGTGTGTGTGTGTGTGTGTGTGTGTGTGTGCATGCCTTTTTAATCAACACAGTAATATAATTGGGCTGTGGTGCGACAGAGGGATTAGTGGTTTAACTATTAATTATACTCTTCTGAGCTGTAAATTTATAACCACATAATTTACTGTGGTATTGACAAAATGTTTGCAAAACACGCATCTCCCCAAAGAGACCCAACCAAAGAGAAACCTACCACTGACAATGTACAGACTCGGGCTCTGACAGATATGCAGGAGATCATGTCGAATTATAGTTGTGTTTCTTGGGAATTATTTTCAGCAGAGATAGTATATTCACGTCCCTACAGAACAACACCGTTTCCTGGAAGCTGCAGATCTTGCCTTGAAGATTAGTCTAATGCTTAAACTAACCCCAAGAAAAGCCTACCCCAAATTTTGTATTATGAAGATGTAATTAAGATGTTATATACATAAACTTTCTATTTCAGCATCACTAAGCTGATCCACCGGTTTAACCATGCCTTCACCACCTTTACCAAGCTGATCCACTAGTTTAACCATGCCTTCACCAGCTTTACCAAGCTGATCCACCGGTTTACCCATGATTGTACTAGCTTCACCAAGCTGATCCACCGGTTTAACCATGCCTTCCCCAGCTTTACCAAGCTGATCCACCAGGTTTAACCATGCCTGCACTATCTTCACCAAGCTGATCCACCAGTTTAACCATGGCTTTACCAGCTTAACCAAGTTGATCCACCAGTTAAACCATGGCTTTACCTGCTTAACCAAGTTGATCCACCAGTTTAATCATGGCTTTACCAGCTTAACCAAGATAGTCTACCAGTATAACCATGCTTTCACCAGCTTCAATAAGTTGGTCCACCATTTTATCTATGCTTTTACCAGCTTCACCAAGCTGCTTTACCAATTTAACCATGTTTTCAACAGCTTCACCAAGCTAGTACACCAACTCACCAGGCTGAAGTATTAGTTCAAACAGTTCTGACCAGGTAAACCAGGCTAGTACTCTCACTTAAACAGTTCAGGATCAAAGCTGGTCTACACCGGATTTTTCAGAAGGGTCAAATGTAAAACCTAGGATGTCATTCTGTGGGAACCCTTCACTAAGCAGCTCTACCAATTTAACCATACTTTCGCCATCTTCACTAAGCTGACCCACCCATTTAATCACGCCTTCACCAGTTTCACCAAAATAATCCTCCAATTTAACTATTCTTTTACCAGCTTCACCAATCTGGTACACCAGCTCACCAACATGAAGTAAAAGTTCAACCAGAACAGTACACCAGCTTAACTGGTCAAAGCTGATCTAAGCTTTTTTTTTTTTTTTTAATTTAGAACCTAGGTTGTCCTTCTGTGGGAACCCTTAAATTTTCAATGTAAAATGTTACAACAGCATTTTTTACAACAGCAGCTTTTTAGCCACAAAACCTATAAAGAATCCTTTTTTCTAAGATAGAAAATAGAACAGGTAAATATTCCATTAAGATACAACAATTACACATTGAATTATATTATGTCCTGGCCCTGTATGTCCTGGCCCTGGACTCTTACAAACCATTAGATCCCAATCGTAAAATGTTTAACAGAAACTGTTGGACCTATTCCTATTAGCAAGTTCAGTGGAACAGACAGATTTCTGCCTGTAGCTACAGGTTTAATTTCAGCCAGGCTGCAGGTACACATAATATTCATTTAAAAACCAAACTCAGTTGATTAAACAAGTGAAAGCCTGTTCTTGGTTGGAATGGAGATGTGCAGCCACACCCACCAGCCTTTTGTGGATAAGACTGGAGACCCCAGATTTATAATTTCGGTCTGTACAAGAGGCTTTTCCAGAGGGCCTGGATCTCTGGTCTGAATGACCCACTGCCCTGCACAGAGGGCAAAATAGGGTAATTTCCTTGTGTTTTTTTTTTAATATTTAACTTACTGTCCCAAAATTTAAGCACTGCACACCAATGACTACTCCCTTAAATTAAAGGACAGACATACCAAAATTTATAATTTTACCAAATAAAATAAATAAACTATGATTTATTTTATTGTTTTTACCTGTCAGCTGCATTTTTTGGAACATGATTTTTGATTCTAAAAGTATTTGGTTCGTGATGCCCCAAATACTTGGCCACGTTACTCCAGGAGTTTCGGTGTAAACAAGACCTGAGGCGGCATGTCTGTTCAGTTATTGCGTGCTCCACAAGAAAGAGACAGAGAAAGCTTCATATGTGGATAGACCATTTATTACTTTGAAAGTTGACATG
Organism: Pangasius djambal; assembly: GCA_022985145.1. Lineage (NCBI taxonomy): Eukaryota > Metazoa > Chordata > Actinopteri > Siluriformes > Pangasiidae > Pangasius > Pangasius djambal. The sequence continues at coordinate 4,996,852 of CM040999.1, forward strand.
CAGTTTTTGCTGGTATCGTCACTATTTTCTTTATACGAAAGGTATTTTTGCACAATAGTCTGTCTGCAGATGCTGGCGTCTACACCACTAGGGGGACTGAATAAACAGGCTACATATTCATTTTTCTCCTATTAAACACAACTGTAACTGCACTAACTATAACAATGTCCCCTTTGACATCAGCATAGCATAGCGGATAACCACCACCTTCTCACAGGAATAATGAAAATATGGCACCAACCAACAAATTAGCACCATGATCACTTGGACTTCCTTTAAGCGTGGTACATGTTAGACTTCATTTTCATGCTCAGTTCACCCTGGGGTTATGATATGGCACAAGACATTTTCTTTTATGGGCCATACTTCTAAACCTTTATTAGTCAACACATAATCTTTTAATTTATTTACAGTGAGGTACAGAAGTCTGAGACCACTAGTGAAATTGCTTCTATTTTGCATATTTTTATAATGTAATAATGTGATAACTTAATTTAATCATATTCTCAGCAGTAACCTGAGTTAGAAATGTCTACATGGATTTCAGATTTGGTATCTCTCCGTTTTGCTATAATGACAGTGCATTTGTGCTGGCGTGGACTCTGCTAAGGTTTAGAAAAATCTGATTCATGTTCTATCAAATCCATTGGAGTGTCATCTGAACATGTGCTTTAATCCAATGGATAAGACTCAAGGAAACCTAGACCTTTTGTGCAAGGCAGTTAACATGCTCATTATCACAATATTTTCACAATATCACAATATTTTTCTTCCGTTTAAACAGGGACCTTGAATATGAAAATATCCAAGATAGCGAACATTTACTTTCTTTGGTTTAAGTAGTTCAGAATTCTAAAACTTTCTGCTTCTTTCCAGGTTTAAATGGAAACAAATCCCAGATTTTCAGTGTCATCTCAGACTTTTGGATCCCACTGTATATATGAATAGCAACCCTAGATATAAAGAGCAACTGTTTGAAATAGATCCACATTTGTGTTTTTCTGTGCCATTATGTAAGTGGCTCATTATACCTGTTCTCCTTTAAGAGAACTGATAGATACATGTCTGTGCAGCTCAGAAGAGGATTAGAGGCTTAAAGCTAGGCGGGTCGATGGGAGCTTGACACAGAGAGGTAACACCTTAAAAAGGAGGAAGCGCGCGGGCAGAAAGGTTGCATAGTTGTTGCATGCTGTGCGAAGCTCCTGGTGTTGAGGAGGAAGTGCAGTGCAGTGACTGTGCGTCTGTTACTGAGCCATACAGACGCGTCGGCGCGCTGGAACATGCGCATAACCTGAAGATGCCTCCTAAAAGAGTGTTTCCCAGGCAGGAGTCCCTCCTGCTCCCTGCCGTCATCAATCCCTTCCGCCTGGACTTTAAACTGACCAAACGCGACAAAATCAAAGTGAGTGCAGCTTTTGTTTATTCTCTTTATGCCTACTTACGCAACATCTGCTGGGTGACGCGGTAACGGAAACGCACGGATGCTGTTAAATCCAGTGCTGTACATCGCTGACTATGCGTACTCATACATGCACATGCACGTGCACATGTTAATCCTCCAAAGCATTTGGCTATTCACATATATTCGTTTGTTCTACAGAAGGAACAGCGTGCAGATGTTATACATGCATGTGTGCACGAGCATTCTCACATTCCAGCTGTAGGAAAGGCGTGTCCGCACTCAGTGCACTCATTCAGTGGTGTCCTTGAAGGTGTAGCAGTGATCTAGCTTGTAACTCTACAGAAAAGTTATTATTATTATGCGACAGAAAAGGCACATGAACATCACATGATGCGCATGTGAAATATACACAGATATGTAGTGGACTTTTCACATATAGAGTATGTGTTTTTACTGTCACGTGATTTTTTTTCCATATACTCTGAGCAACAAAGATAGTAAACTATACTTTTTCTTGTGCTGGGGTGGTAGTATCAAGGGTACAGCATTTGTAAATTTTGTATATTTTATCTGGAAACGTGAATATAGTATACATTTAAAAATAATATATAGTACGTAATTAGACCTTAGGGACCACTGGAGTACTTTCAAAGTTTTATTCTAAAAGCTAAAGTACCACAACATGCACCTTCCAAAAAGATAAAGATACATATTAAAGCTACGAAGGATCCCCCAGCAACAAGAAATACAGTTTTTTTTAACATTTACAGTTCATTTTATTTCTTAGAGTCCATGATTTATTTATTTTCAAATGCATACATACATTTAATTTTTCATATGTATTTTTTCCACACTAATTTCTCAAATGAACAATTCCTTTTTCACATGTTGTTCAAATACTGTATACACACAGCTGACTTATCTAGGAACACTTGTACACCTGCTCATGCATACAAACATCCAATAAGCCGATCAGTAAAATGCAGCAGTAAAATGCAGCAGTAAAAAGCAGCAGTAAAATGCATAAAACCATGTACATACAGGTCAAAAGCTTCAGTTACTGTTCAGTTAACAAACAACAGAATGGGGGGAAATTTGTGATCTCAGTGACTTTGACCATAGCAAGGTTGTTGGTAAAAGAAGAAGAAGAAGCCAGTCTTTGTCACATGTACATTACAGCACAGTAAAGTTATTTCTTCACATATCCCAGCTTGTTAGGAAGTTAAAACATAAGGTCAGCCATGATACCCCTGGAGCAGAGAGGGTTAACCTACTGATCAGTAACCCATGAGCCATCACTGCCCTGGGCTGGGATGAGTATTTCAGAAACTGATGATCTCTGGAGGTTTCACAACACAAGGTTTACACAGGGTTCTGGAGAAACGTTGTCTCATTTCACTGTGTACTGCGTCAGCTATATATAGTTGAAATGACAATAAAAGCCTCTTGACTTGACTTGACTAGAATGATGCGAAAAATAAAAAAAAAACATCCAGTGAGCAACAGTTCTTGTTGATTAGAAAGGTCAGAAGAAAATGGCCAGACTAGTTCGCATTGACACGAAGGCTACAGTAACTCAAATAACCACTATTTACAGCTGTGGTGAGCAGAAAAGCATGTCAGAGCCCATGACACATCTAATCTTAAGTTGGATTTGCTACAACGGCAGAAGACCGCATCAGTTTTCAACGGCTCACCAAAACCGGATAGTTGAAGATCTGCCACACACTTGAGATTTAAGTCATCCTTTTGCTTAGGAAAATACAACGATATTGCTTCAACAATGCTGCTTCCGTCCCCTTATTAACCTCTTAGCTCCTGATATTGTGACCATCACACATGGTCACTTTAAAAAATGCGTCAATGGATCAAACTGAACCATTGACACCGATTCGGTGTTTCAGATGAGTATCAGTCCCAGTACTGACATCAAACTGCAACAGACTACCATATTTGTTTCTCTGTGTCTTTTGTGTATTCATGTGTTTAGTGTTTTCTTCTGGGAATCATCCTCGTGCCGCTGCGCTCTGTCTTCCTCTTCCTGGTTCTTATGGTAGCATGGCTTGTTTCTACCCTAATCACTTTCAGCCGTCCTCTCAAAGGAGAGGTGGAACCTTTCACAGGCTGGAGGAGGTAAGCATCATTATCCACTACAAATGTCCACATCTACAAGCACTGATCATTTGACAGCAGTAGGATTATTCCTACTGACATCGAATCTAATGTAGCAATCATAAAAAAAAATACACTACATCATGTACTCATTCATAATTGGGCTTTGATATGTGCCTAAATGTGTCCTGATTCTTTATAAACATTGTCCTTGAGCAGGTTCATGAAACAATGTATAAAGATGTGGCTCATACTATGGGTCGCCAGGAACAAGGAAGTATTTATCTATTGTAAACACTTTGTTCAAAATGTGGAAGTACTATTTCCAGAGAATCCCACATTCTTTGCATATTGATTTCTAAGATACTCCAGGGGATGCTGTTAGATACTCCAGAGTCAAAGATACACAGAAAAAGGCGCTGTTTTGATGTGTACAAATGATTCCTTCCAAAAAAAAATAAAATAAATAAATAAAAATCTAGAACAGATTTATCGTACAGGTCAAAAAGACGGAGGATGTAATTCTATGCTTACTTCGATATTTCTTGTGAATACTAATTCTCAGATCTGAACAGTGTTTTTTAAAAATACTGTTTCTTATCTGAAAGTGAGATTAATAAACGGAACTTTAAATGGGCATTTTGTAATGTCCATGAAGAGCCTGTATTGACTCAAAATGAACGTAAAAAAGGATTACATCTGCAAAAAAAAAATAAAAATAAAAATTGGGAAACATAAAACAAGAACTGAGAAACTGGAATAAGTGGGAACTGGGAAGGCAAACTGTAAATATATACACAGTATATACACACTGTGATTAACTAGAAATGATTTACAGGTGACATAGATAATGCATGATGAAAGGGAGGGGAAAACAAAATCAAAATAACAAATACACGTGCAAAACAGGGAAACAAGTGTGGCTCACCACACTGGGAAACGTGGCATGCGTTGAAAGGGGTAATTTGTGACAAGGCTTCTTCCTGTATAAGTACGGGTGCTTAGGAAATCACACATTCTTGGCATATTATTTCTAAAGTAGTCCATAACATGCTGTTAGATGTGGCAAGATATAGATATATATCGAAAAGAGATATACAGAAAATGTTTGCTATTTACGAATATATCATTCGAAAAAAATCTATTCCTTGTGAACACTAATCCTCTGATTAGAAGTCTTTGTTTTTTTTATTAAAGCATTTGTGTCTTAAGATGGCAATCAAAATCAGGGTCTTTTCTTTCTAAATGCAAGAATTTCACAGACTTTATATACAAAATAAAAAGAAATAGACATGTGTAAAGATAGGGTATTTTACCTAATAAGGCTATCAACCCTCCTGATCTACAGTTAAACCGACTGCTACCCCTGTGAATGCACTGCATTATAGAAGCAAAGGAAGTGGTGTGTTTCCTTTTCTGATCTGATTAACCATAATGATGGCTGGGGGGGTTCAAAAATTCCGTCTCTGACTCTTGTCTGACTGACATCAGCAGAAGAGCTGCAGACAGAGTGAAAGAATGGGTGAAAATCAGACATAAATGCATAGTTAAATGAAATGACAGAAATCACAAGCAATTAAACATCAAAACCAGATCCACAAAGTTAAAACTGAGACCTGAGATCAGAATCTTATACTCAGAAACACACACACATGGGAATGGCAAGACTTTGCAAGACAGAGTGGTTAGAGTTATATAACTAAGCTAACTGGAATCAGGGCTAATGAGCTGGACAGTGTGGGTGGTTTAGAAGATGGAAGCAGTAAAGTGTGAAATTTTAAGCTTTTTGATATATTATATACTACAGGCCACTTGTGTGTATGTTTGTTTCTGCTCATGCATGACTGTGTGTGTGTTTGTGTAGCTTTATGTGTCATAGAGTGATGGGGGTTCTGGGCCGGCTGTGTTTCTTTACGATGGGCTTTCGCGTCGTAGTCAAGGGGAAACAGGCAACCAGCACCGAGGCTCCGATTCTTGCTGTGGCTCCTCATTCTTCGTTCTTTGACTCTATCACCTGCATCGTATCAGGCATGCCATCTGTAGTGTCCCGCACTGAGAATCTACTTCCTCCCATGTTCGGCCGTAAGTAACAGACAAGTGCTTGTCTTTCATCATTTTTATGTCTGTAATTTGAATATGGAATAAAGACCTCTGTGCGATGAATAAAGGCTTTTTATAAAACCAAAGCCGTTATCAAACTGAGCATGCATCATTAATGGGATTGTAAATGTTTGGAATTAGAATTCTTCACCGACCACGTTTGGGATCAAGTAGTAATGTAATCAGGTTAAACAATGCTTCAGAGACTAAAACTGTTTTCCAAGTAACTGATCTTTAACCTAAAATCTATAGAATATTTTGCTCAGGCATCACAAGGTTACCCAACAAATTGGGCATATATTTGTTAAGCTATAGTTAATATATTTACTTATACCACAGTGCTGTTGAATGCTCAATCTGACTGGTTAGAAAGTGTTAATTTTCTTTAATAGCATGTCCGACAGTTCCAGCTGCAAGACAAATTGCAGGTTTACATTTATGTGCTTGTTCTAATAGGTTTTCATTTCTATAGTAACAACTTACAAAGGGACTTGGTGTTCAGTGGGCGAGCCAAAAAATCATTGATAGTCATTGATATGATGAAGTTTTCTGCAACAAGACACTTATTTAGCATTTTTGGAAGGAGTCTGCAGTATCAGCGCTTTGTAACTGCCAATGTTAATGTAACCGTAAACAGATAAAAAGTATGACGTCGTTCTTTAATGAAACAAAAGTCATTATTGGCAGATTGCTGTGATGTAAGAGGAAAAATACTTTGGGACATGATGTTATAGGAAAATAATAAAATTGTGAGTGGTACCACTTCACAGCTGACCGATCACCGGCTGTGTTGCTGATTATATTCCTACAACAGCAAGCCCCCAAATGTTTTATTTCTTACTTAAAGCCAGAAAAAGATGGAGTGAAATTGAATTGGCAGAAGGGTGCATTGGGCTTTGACTACTATAATACCTTTATACAGATTTTGTGCACAAAAATCATCTGATGTTTGTATGTTGTATTATGCAGTTAAGAGTTTGTGTATATTATATGTGTGTGTCCTTTAGGATTTCTGCGCTGCCTGCAGCCTGTCGTCGTCTCAAGGGAAGACCCAGACTCACGCAAAAACACAATCACGGACATCAACAACCGGGCCAGATCTGAAGGCCGCTGGCCACAGGTCAGAATAAATCCATGCCTTGCATTATACTGTTTTTTTTTTTTGTGAATGAGTAAGATATGAGGTAGCATATTTTATAGTCTGTCTTTAGACAGGAGATTTTAAAGTTGAGTCTATGTGTTACAAAAGCAGGAAATTACTATGAAATGTCTTTGGAGAACCCAACTTCCTGTATAAGTAGAAAGAATGCCTGGCTTCAGTGATTGCTGCAATTCATTTGTGTAAATATAAATTAATTGTTAGTATGAAAATAAGCATTATGTATGGTTTACCACACATTACCTTGGATTGACTCTGATTAAAGCATAAGCAAAATTATTATACATAGTGCATGCTAAGTCCACACAGACTTTATCTTCAATATTTTTCAGTTGCTGATTTTCCCAGAAGGAACGTGCACAAACCGATCCTGTCTCATTACTTTCAAACAAGGTAAGAAGGCACACTCTTATGTAACGTATGTATTTGTATATGTATCTGTATTTTGTAATGATTTTTGGTCTTAGCATTGATACATGCAAGTCATCCTTAAGTCGAAAATAAATAAATAAATAAATATCAGCTTACACAAGTGGTTGCAGTTTATGTAAAGTAATATGAGAATGTCCCTTAGGTGGACAGGCAACATTGCAACATCCAGAGTAACCGAATTGAATGTATGTAATGAAACTGACTTCAGTGTTTATTTCTTCTTGCAGAAGAAGTTAAAACAGGAACAGATCTTTTAGATGAGACCTTCGTACCAGACCTTCGTACCAGACACATCCTTCCTTTATACTATACAGAACACTGTATATATATATATATATATATAATGCAATTAATGCTAAATGCTTATACTGATTGAATTTGTCTGAGGCCATATAATCTACAGAAGTTTGATTGATTACATGAGATCATGCTACATAGCAGGATAAATCGGACACTGTAATCTAGGGCACAATCTGATCAATACATACTACTGATGCACATTAACCAGAGCAGCACTCGTATCCAGTGACAGCACTGCAGTGAGGACAGGGTTAACTGTGTTGCATTTTGTACACTTGTATTTACACAGTGTGCTCAAAGGGTGTGAGTGTGATTGAAAATTGGAATGTAAAAAAAACCTCACAGAATGTGTGTGTGTGTGGGTGTGAGAAAGAGAGAGAGAGAGTGTGTGTGTGAGAGAGAGAGAGAGAGAGAGAGAGAGAGCGAGAGAAGTCTTGTCACTTAGTTTTCTTTTTGTTTTCAGGTGCTTTCTTACCAGGGGTCCCTGTTCAGCCAGTGCTTATCAGATACCCCAATAAACTGGTAAGTTGATTCCAGTGAAGATGCGCAGACTACACATCTACATTACTTACCACAACCAAAAGCCTATTAAAAAAAAAAGAAAGAAAGAATGTTCTTGTTATGATATAAGGAAGTCTATTGGTTAGACTCGAACCACATATCACACATCTGTTTTAATATCGAAGCTGCTTTCCACAGGGCTTGACATATCATAAATTCTTTATCTATCCCACCGGGAATGTGAAAGCTCCAATGTGCTGTCCAGTCCCATGTGTTTGTTCCCTGGAAAAATAATTGACCAAGCAAAAAAGTGGTAGCTAGAATAATGTAACAGTGTATGGTGAGCTAGTTAGCTAGTTAAGTACATTAATACAGATGAATGCATATAGGAGTATTATCCTCTTCTAACAAAGTTGCCAATGTAGCACATCATGTTTGTGCCATCAAAAAAAAAAAAAAATCTATAAGTTGTTGTTCAAGATTTCAGATAGCAGATCTGGAGTTGTCTGTAACTTTACATCACATGTAAAAGATACAACATCATCTGAGTATCTCCAATGTCTGTTTTCCAGATGGTTTACCATCAACCAGCTTACACTTCAGCCGATGTGTGTGTGTGTGTGTGTGTGTGTGTGTGTGTGTGTGTGTGTGTGTGTGTGTGTGTGTGTGTGGATTCAAAATCACAACACTACAATTACACCATCAAGGTTCATCTCACCACTGTGAAGCTCATTAAGACTTTATACATACACACCAAATGAAAAACCTTTGTGAAAGTTACTAATAAGTAGTTATTTCTGGTTGTTAAACCTACTTGTCTGCCAGGCAGCTATGAATAAAAAACTGATAAGGCAGGCGTGAAATGTACTTGTCCTGGACACCAGGGCTACAGATTTGTCCACCCCTACCTCCACAAATTCCCTGACAAAGACAATACTACAATACTACGACAATGTGTTAAGGTAGGGGACTATTCTGAAAGAGAATACGTTAGGGAAGCAGAAGTACTATAGAAATCTGAATTTAAATTTTTTTTTTCAATAAATTTGTATTATCCAGGTTTGAAAAGTACTTCATTTAAAATAAATGACTGGAGAATTTTCTGTCATAAATGGACTGAATGACATTCAGTAGAAAACAAGCATACAGTAGTTTCATAATTGTGTTTCATAAAATGTGTGTATTGTTTGTATGAGCTTGCAGTGCCAGATGAATTCTCTTGCTGGAGTTAACTGTATTTTATTCATTTTTGCTCTTTAATTTAATCTTAAAATTGGACTTAAAGCAGGTGCCTTCGCTGAATACCTTAAAAAAAAAACTACACGGCAATTACACAGGTACTCTGGGTGCCAGTTCCAAGCCTCATGGGTTCCGTCAGAAAGTTCATCTGGCATAAAAACCTGCGCCAGAGTAAGCTTGTTGTTGACCGATCTGCTATGGCCACCCCTAAGGGAGCAGATGAAACAACAACAATGTATCTTATACTAATCTGTTTACATTTTTTCTGTTCCTCAGGATACAGTAACATGGACATGGCAAGGCCCTCCATTGTAAGTGCTGAAGGTTCAGTTAACAGTTCACAGACTTAAGTCGTTTAAGATGTCTATCTTCACATCATCTGGCCCACTGCTCAGCTCTAGACATAAAATATTCTCTTAGAGTGTTGACATAACTGGGTTGTATTTTAGCCCTGTAATGAGCTCTGAGAATTGTCATACTTTCCAGTCCTAATTTCCAGGGAATAATTCTCACTGGACAAGCAACTCAAGCATTTTCCTATTTTGTGTTCCCAATATGTATAAATACAGAGGCGGGACAACGACGTATTCAAAGCTTTTATTTTGAGCTAATTTATTTTTTATTTTTGTCCAAGGTGTACCCACATTTGCTCAAAATCTAAATATCACTACAGATTTCTTGAGAAAACCCAAACTGACAACTACTGAGTCAGTGTTGTGCTTAATGCTGAATATATAATGTGGTTTTAGTTCCTTCTTGAAAAAGTGTAGTAACATCATCGCTGCTTCCTGTTTCAGTCGGACCCTGGTTCTCCTCACCCTGTGTCAGCTCTATACAATGGTGGAAATTGAGGTTAGCCACCTCCAGGTCTACTTCTCTGTTTTAACTTCTTTTGCAGACCTCCTGCCTATCAAACTTATATGCAAACTGCATCAGAAGACATAGTCAACTGAAACGTATAGAGTTCTTTCTAATTGAAGATTTATTCAGAGATAACTATCGTTAATATCCCATAGCCTCAGAAATAGACTTGACTCTAAGAAGTCAGAAGAAGACACATAAAGGACAGTTTCACATTTATATAAAAATGTAGCTAAAATATATTATTGAATGTTGATTTCTATTTACGTGAACTCTGACTTATTAATTATGTCAACTATGTTGACAGTTTTGTTCTGAAATGTATACAGCATGTATGTACGATCTCTTGTAAGTGTGCTTTTTTTTCTTTCTTTCAGTTCCTTCCTCCGTATATTCCCAGTGAAGAAGAGAAAAATAACCCCATAAAATTTGCACAGTCTCTGAGGAGTCAAATGGCAGCGTAAGGAATAAAATAAAGTGCAAGTTTGCACTGGATCCAGGGGTCTGTGCTGGAGTATTGGTATGCACTTATGAATAAGACAGTGCTGATGAAACTTTGTGGTTTGACAGGGCTCTGGGCGTGCCCATAACAGATCATACTTTTGAGGACTGTCGGCTGATGATCTCAGCAGGGCAGCTGACTCTGCCCATGGAGGCGGGGCTAGTGGAGTTCACCAAGATCAGCAGAAAGCTTAAGTATAGCACACTGTTTGGACTTTACTGCTTTGTCTGTACTACTTAATATTGTATGCATATGGAAGCATCTTACAGCATTATAATGACTTGGGTTAATATAAAATTGGGGCATATTCAAAGTGAAGCATGTGCAGGGAGGAGTTGACACTGAATATGCACATCTGTATTCATACCGCAGTATTAACCCAAACAAAACATTAAGGTTCAGGTCAGGACAGCTATAAGCATGTACACTTAGGTTATGATAATCACTACACAGAAACCAGCATTCTGTAGGTAAAATGTCATGGACGCTAATTTCCTAATCAGTGGTAAAAAAAAAAAATCTTCTTTTCTTTGTTTTTTTTTTTTATTTCTGATTTCTGAATGTTGGACCCTTTAACAAAATCTTAAAAGACATGAATACAAAGAAGATGAGAAACCACAGAGGGAATCATTTATATTTGAAGAAAGAATTAATTGGCACTTGTTTATACATACACTATATATTTTTACAGATATAATTAGCTTGCTAGCTAGCATTAGCTAATGTGACAGAATTTCTGAGGGTACTGAGGGCCCTTGTACACCCCTGTTTATACACTATACTGCTAACACTGGCCGGCTAGCTGATAAGAGCTAATTTGACAGGATTCCTGAGGGGAATGAGGGCCCTTGTACATTACTGTTTATACACTATACTTCTAACATTAGCCAGCTAGCTAATAAGAGCTAATTTGACAAAATTCCTGAGGGGATTGAGGGGCCAAATACATCACTGTTTATACAATATACTGCTAACACTAGCCAACTTGCTAAAGGGAGCTAATCTGACAGGACTTCTGGGGGGACTGAGGGCCCATGTACATCACGTTTTTTTTGTTTTGTTTTGTTTAATTCTTTTTAACTTCCCTCAGTCTGAAATGGGACAACATGCAGAAGGAGCTGGAGAGTTTTGCTGCCATCGCCCAATCATGCAAAGGAGGTCGAATCAGGATCGAGGAGTTTGCTAGTTTTCTCAAACTGCCCATCAGCCCTGTGCTTCAGGAGCTCTTTGCTCTTTTTGACAGGGTGTGTTTCTGTGTGTGTGTGTGTGTGTGTGTGTGTGTTTGTATGTGTGTTTATTTATTTGCTTTATTAAGTACTACCATCCAGTTACATCTTATGATCCTTAATAAAAGTACTGACAATACAGAATCTGTTCATGAATCCGACAGTGAGATAGGTGCATATAGATTTTAGTAGGTTTAATAAATTGTTTACCATGTTACACTGCAGGACGGGGATGGCACCATTGATTTTAGAGAATATGTCATTGGTATGACAGTGTTGTGTCGACCAGCAAACACAGATGAAGTGATCCAGACAGCATTTAAGGTACATACCCACTCCTTACATGTATTTGATAATTTTATGAACTAAACTATAATTTAGATAAGACTAGATAAGACTTAGATAAGACTTAGATAATAAGACTTCCCATATTTGTAGTCATTATGTTTTTCATTTTACTTTACCATCCGACAGATTAATCATTGGACTTTGTATTTTTGAAATACCTTTTTGAATAGCGTAAAGGTAAAGATGCTGGAAATATGATGGATAGCAGTACAGTAACTCTGTGTGATGTCTCGCATCAGCTTTTTGATGTAGATGAGGACAACAGCATAACTCGAGATGAGTTTGCTAGCCTGCTGCGCTCCACTCTCGGTGTCTGTGATCTCGATGTCACTAAACTTTTCAATGAGATTGATATCGATGGATCAGATCATATCACATATGGTGAGTATACAGTTTACACAGTGCAAAGGTTTGCACCCTTCTTGCCTTTCTTCCTTTTAATCTGTATTTCCCTCAGTTTGAAATGGGGAAAATAGACACTTTTCATCTTACAGTTTGTCAAAAACTCGGAATTCCATGCTCATGTTATGTTTTCTAATGAATTGATGACCTTATACAACATACAGAGTAAATCTTAAAGAAAGAAAGAAAGCTTCCTTTACTTAACTTCTGTTTTATATCATTTTGTATGTTCTTTTGCACTAATTGTGATTAAACTCTTATAATACTTAAGAAACTCCAGAAGATCAGTGGTAGTGTATTTAGAGTATTTACAGTATGTTTGACATGCTATAACTAAAAGATTTTTCTTTCCTGTCATCTTTTCATTAGATGAGTTTCTCTCCTTTGCTTACACCCACCCCGAGTATGCTAAACTTTTCACAACATACATTGAGCTCCAGCGCTACCAGTGCCTCCAGGGCGAAGGACCAATCTCGCAACTCACTTCCTCCTCTACGATTCCCCCCACTGAGCAGCAGGAAGAGTGTAACTTGGACAAAAAAGATGACTAAGTGACTTATATCGAGAGTAAAGCCATATCAATTACATCGTGAGGCAAACAGAAAAGCAGATTTCTGCTAGAAATCAGTGGCCTTTTTTTCCCCTTGATTTGAAACACAGCTATTGCTCTGGGTAAAATCCTGTGACTCTCATGTGCCTCAGCAGCATCCAGAGCAAATACAATGGATTTGCAATGGATCAGTAAATAAATAAATTTTAGATGATGTTACTACCTGCTTAAATTTTATTAAATGCATGCAAAGGCTGATGTGTTACTGCATTTTGCTACTGTGATTATAACACTGTGACCTTTTGTGATCCAGAGCTGCACAACTATTAATTATTACATAAAGAAAACAATAATACTACAAAGTTTACAACTTAAAAAAAAATGTCGTTTGAACACTGCAAAGCCAGCTAACATATGATCATTGTTTAAGTGTAATCTAATTTGGTTAGTGCAAATGTTTGCATACCCACAGGGCAAAATGAAGACATTATATTCACAGCAACAAGACATTTAGTTTGTTACAAAATGGTCAGTTGATGTAGTTGAATATATTAACAGTGAATAATGTCAAATTAGTATCATTTCAATGTGATATAGTTTTTTTTTTTACTTGTATGCCCACCTTTTCCAGCTATAAAGGTCTCCAACCTCTTGGCTTATCTGTTCTAACTCCTACTTTTGCACTCAGTTATAAAGATTAACCCATGAAACTCCAAGGACCTGTCAGTGGGTTCAGACCTACATTCCTTACTCTTTTAACTACACACATTTCCTATAAGTTTCACTGCAGTTATGAATAATTAATTGGTACTAAATACTATGCATTAAATTGAATAACTGAGAAATTAACTATGTTTTTGAGGATTAAACTGCAATTTTTACATCAATTTTTATCACTGAATGATGATCCTTTTTGAAAAGAGCCGGCAGTTAGTTGAGCTCTGGCCTAAGAGTGTATCTAAATCCCCATGTGTTCTACCTGATGCCCTTTTCCCTCTCTCTCACTTCTTAGGGGCCTTGGTGTGGAAATATTGTATTTGCTTTCATATTAAAAAGAGATAACATTGAGACTCCATTCTCTCTTAGTCTCATCCCCCGTGGTTAAAAATAGGCCAGTTTATAAGATTGTAACTGTTACTGGTTACAGGCTGTTTTTTTAAGCACCCTGTTTATTTTACAATAAAACCACACCAATTTTAATGGCATGATTTGTGTTCAGTTGTACAGCATAAACAGCTGGAAGATTTTCCCCAGTAGACACACTCTTGTGGAGTCGAAAAATATTTAATGCTTTTATTCTGCAGTCTTCCACCAGGTGACACCAGAAACCCATTTTACACTTCCATGTATATTACTCACCTCCTGACTGCCTGAAGATAACTCAAGCAATCTTTCATCTTTGAGTTCTCCAAATATTTGTGCAGGTGTGTGTGTGTGCAATCACCACTACATCATCAACCGTTCAAAGTCGAAGGCAAAATGTTACAAAGCCACTAGCCTGTAATTTATCCAGAGCCTACAAAAACCAAAAGTATTTATAGGAAAGTATATGTGCATGCTAATCCTTGTCTCTGTTTGAAAGATGGATCAAAAGTATACAGAATGTTTTACAGAGGAGTTATGAAAGACAAAATGTGACCCAAAGGAGAATTCTAATAGTCGTGCTCCCTTTTAATCATTTTCTGTTTCCTTCTGTAGACTGGACCTTTTTTTTTTCATGTAATACTTAAACAAACATGATGAAAATATGAAAAAGTCTGATGAAAAAGTATGCAAATACTTACATTTTTGTGAAAATTTATGGAAGAACATTGAGTACAAAGTTGATGAAGGTAAAATGATGTTACATTACAGTAAAAACACAAGGAGTCACGCCTTTTCTGTTTTCTGTGGCTGTGTGCTTTATTGTACATACACAGTGCATTCATGTTAACTAGGAGATAACTATGAGGTTCTTCAATGAGCTGTACATATCCTGAGATTGGGAAATGATTTGTTTCTGTGGCAACTCACACAAATGTTAGCTGAACAATATATTTATAACTTTGGCTCATAGAATAAAAAAAAAATTCTGCAATATAAAAAGCTCCAACATACTATTTATTACGTTTATTGGTATATGGTCGTTACTAAAACCCAATGGAAATATATGTTCAGTCAGGTTCATTGAAGAGGTGAATGCTTTTCATAAGTCAAAAGCTCATAATTCTCATAATACTGATTTGACATGAACACACTGTGGAGCAATACACAAATTTTACCACCTACTGAATAGGAAGCCATCTTGGATTCAGCCTAACTTGTAAAACGGCAGATTCTACCTCTATCACAGGTTAAATCAAATCTGAAACATTAAATTGCATTATAAAATTTTGATATTGCCTCATCAGGTGAGCAGAAATATTACTCTTAATACACCGACAAGATGGGTAGCCAAATTTAGCAGAGGTATTTGGAGATAATGACAAAATGTCGGACAGGGGCTTTGTTACCATGCCATACTGTCTGTCAGAATAAGGCAGAAAGAAAGATAATGATTGAACATGTAGTGTGTATATAATAAATGATTTTCTCAAAATTAGTGCATGTACAATATTAATTTCCAGGGTCAATGATGATGATGGCGGCGTCCTACAGAAGACCGATGTTCTCTCTTGTCAAGCCCTGCTGGATGAATGATGGCACGCAGCTCACTTCATTAAATCCCTGCTGTTCGGTACACTGTGATCACCAGCTGCGATTTCCACCGTCAATTTGTTTTAACCTTTTCAGACAAAAAAGGCCCATTTCATTTTAACCACAATTGATGAGATGGCATGGAATCAATTAAATAACATTGTTGCCTCTTCTCCCCCTTTCCCTCTATTTCTCAGTGCTTCTCCTTTATATTGCTGGATCCATTTTGGAGCAGCCTCAGGTTAAAGCTGTCTAGTCAAATCGTAAACAATCAATGTCACTAATTAGGTTTGATTTGCACCAACCAAATGAGGATTGGATAAAGGGGTCTGGGTGAGCCGGTGTCTGCCTACACAGATGAAGAAGAGACTGATCTGATGCTCTTCCAAAGAAAGGTCAACACCGACAAGATGAGCAGGTAATTGACAAGTAGCCAAATAGTTTCAAAACGCAGCAAGCTAATCGTACTCACCCTGCAAGTATAGGAGACGTTGTGTGCATCCATTGCCTTCTCATTTATTTGTATTCAGTTGCGAATCCAATAAAGACACGTCATACTTTTTATCCATTTACAGTTACATTTAATGTTGTAGAATGTCCGCGAATCAAATTATTTCCTGTCACTTACACTTACCTCGCCCGTATCTCTTTTGTTTCCCTCTTGAAATTAATGAGACAAAAAAATGTAGCTTGTCATGTTACAGAGTGCAACATCCTCCATCCTGAAGAGTTTCCTGTGCTGGAAAGTTTAAAAGTTACACTCTGACTATTGCAAAGCACTGACTCTGGAGACTCCTTCCAAAAATACTACTTAAACATCACCATATCAATGATTGCATTTTTATGTGGATCATGTATTCTGAGAAGTTTAAGTTTTTGGTCAAATGCTGTTTTGGATAGATGGATGTATTTAGTATTGTGCTAAATTCATCTAAAATACACCATATGATGAAGGTTGAGGTCAGGACTCTATGAAGGACACTCAAATTCTTTCACACCAAGCATGGCAAGCCATGTCTTTATGGACCTCATTTTGTGCACTGGGGCATTGTCATGCTGGGACTAGATTGGGCCTCTTAGTTCCAGTTAAGGGAATTCTTAATGCTTTAGCATAAAAAAGTGTCATGGTAGAGCCCAAAGGGTGCTGAACTGCATTTCCCATCAACCCCAGCATGTCACATGTCCTAACCGCTATCACCTATGTCTCGTCTCACCCTGATTTAGCATCTCTATATAAGTCTAGTTTGAAATCATTGTCAAGCTTTTATTTTCATGTTTGTGTGTTGCTGTTTGTACCTTAGTCTCGATCGTAGTCTGTATGTTTTGCCTTGTATCTCTAGTTCAAGTTTATGATTCTTGTTTTCAGTGTTTTTGTTGTTTGTTTGCAATGTGCACTAATAAATCTGCACTTGCATCCACCGCCGCCTCTACAAATCCCTGACACAAATACATTCAAGACAATTATTCATATCTGTATTCTGATACCATCTTGCCCCTCGAAATCCTACCATTTTGCCCCTTGAAACACTAGGGGAAAAACAAACAAACAAAAAAGACAGTAGTGCCAGTACTATCAGCATGGTCTGTGAATTCTGGCAGTTCCTCAGCCTCATATCACTTGAGAGATGTGTGTAGGACTGTGTTCACGCTCCAATTATTACTTTTATTTGTGCCTGCCTACAATGGCCAAAAGAATTCTAACAAATTTAGGTGGCTCTAAACTAGTTGTTCCTCTTTCGGCTGCTCCTGTTAGGGGTCACCACAGCGGATCATAGGTCCATGTATTTGATTTGGCACAGTTTTTACGCCAGATGCCCTTCCTGATACAACCCTCCCCAATTTTATCCAGGCTTGGGACCAGCACTGAGTGCACACTGTTGCACACAACCCCAATGGCTGGTGTCGGTTCCCTGGCCAGGAATCGAACCCGGCCCACAGCAGTGAGAGCACTGTGGCCTAACAACTAGTCCTCCAGGGACCCAGTTGGAGCTAAACTACTACTGTAGCTTAATTTAAACCACTCTGACCCTGACCAGGAAGTTAATAAAGACCATCAATAAGTCTTAGTACTAGTTTAATACCTATCGCTAAAACCAACTGGAAAGTAAAAATGTGTAGTTTGCATGACTTTTATTGCATCCTCTGTTGTCCCAATGCACAACTTTAGTCTCAACCAGATCCAAGCTGTCTAAAAAAAAATTAAAAATAATAATAGTGCACTCTCTATTCGTATTTGTACTTGTTTAGAACACATATTCTATTCAATCCAAATAATGTATTTGTAATTGGTTACATCCCTATTTTATATAATGGGTAGGCTTGAAACAGACCACTGATGTCATGTGTTGTGCCGTAGTTTAAATGTAATTAACTGTAAGATTAAATGTAATATAAGGTGGTGTTAAGTAACTGCGAAACATATCACATTTTACTTCAGTACTGTGAACTTCACTGTATTCTACACTCACAGCACATTTCTATGTGTCTCTGTGGGTGGGTGTTTTCTGTACTATATTGTATAGATGCCATACCACAGCTTCCCCAAACCCAGCCCTCTTGAGTAAACACAACTTGTAGCACTCTTACTTGTCTCTGATGTGAGGAAAAAGTTTTGGCCTTGGGCAGAAGGGACAAAAGCCATAACGGCACCTCCCGGAGGCTGAAACACAAATAAAGGACAGCCCTTCCTCAAACCTCTGGACGACACCATGCTGATTCCTACAGTCCTTTTCTTCTGAGGAAAGAGTGAGGAAATGTTTATACAATCATTTCCAAATTAAAGGAACTCCCAAACACAGATGAGCAAGCTAAGCCACAAAAGAGTTGAAAAAGACGTCATTGTTAATTGTATTGCCTGTGGTTTTCCACTTGTGTTTATGTCTCAGCAGTTTTAGCGAGTTCCAGAGAAGTATTTCCAGTGATTATTGAACAATTCCACTGCAGATAAAAACATTCCATTCAAAGGCATTATTTGGATGAATTTAAGATATTTTAGAAGAGAATAACCAACGATAAAGAGTCAAACGATAAGAAAATGTTTTAGTGACAGCTTTGTACTTTTCTGTCTCCAAAACTGATCTAATAAGACATTTGTATGAATCTGAAAGAGCAAAAGGGATGTGATTCGAAACAAATGCTAATGCCGCTCCTAACTCTAACCTTAACCTTTGTATCTCACTGATGATGGGTCACATATTTGCAGCTAAGTGATTCACTATGGCAACATTCAAAGCAAAGATAAAATAGATATACCTATTAGTGTTGCAGAGACAAAGATAAGACCAGTACAGTGGTCTGGAGAAATCAGCTTTCCTTCTCTAGCTCCGTCAGCTGATACTTTTTCACTCCTCAAAAAGGAAGGATTCTTCTTACTGTGGTTAATGTGATACAAATACTCACAAAACCAGGCCCATGGTAAAACTTAACACTAAGCATGCACATTCCCTCTATAAATCAGACATTTTTATGTTTAATGTGCTGTTCAATTCTTGAAAGTCTTGCAGCCAGCACTATGGTCAGACCAATCACTTGTTTATATCAAAAAGAAAGAAAGACAGTTTATAGATGCTATAACACAAGTGAGAATAGGAACTAACTCGATTCACAGAACTTGTACAATGTCTTTTTAGATATAACTATTCACTGGAACAAGTAGACCACGTCATTTTTAATCAATAAATAACATAATCATTGGTAAATCGCTTTGTATAAGACGGATAATACATTTGGATAAGAGGAATTAAAATACTTTGGAACATGCTGCTATAGAAAAAGTAATCTGATTTGCATTTTTTAAAATATATTTTCCTATACCAGCACATGCTTTTATTCCTTACTTAAATGTACCCAGCAATATGACAACATTCTGATTATATGACTATAAAGGGCAATGTTCCCTGGAGAGTGCAAGTAATGAAATGAAATCTTTTGGTATAAGAAGTTGTTATAGGAAATGGCATAGCTCTTATTTTATGAAATTTATGAATAGTATTAAAGGACTACAGTGTGATTGATTTCCGGCCAAACTCGACTTTGTATGTGGAATCACTCCATTAAAAACGTATTACTATTTTCTCAAAACACAGCTAGTTTCCTGCTAGCAACCTATAGGGGACCTTTCACTGGGCCTGTCTTTCTTTTGCGCATCACATTTGTGCAAGCAGAGACACGTGGATCAATTTAACAATGACGCATCGCAGTATTGTTTGTTGGCAGTCAAGGAAAACAACAGTATTTGTGTAACATACAATACTAATTCCTTCTAAAAACCTTCTGCAGACCTCTGCTCTTTCTCTTTAGTTTACATAATGGCATCAATTCCCTATACTGTATCATACCTGTAGGATTGAAATTAGATAATTGACTGCATATATTCTATAAGCAAAGAGGCTTCTCACTGATGTCATTATGTCACGCAGTGTAATACATTTATCGTTATTACATTTGCATCGTCATTTAATTTGATTTTTAAAACTATGTGTATTTAAACGTAATGAAGTAACTAAGGATAATAATCTCATTTTGGGGGCCATTTATATAATCTGCAACATCCAAATGAACTTGGTTTGGACAATGACACACTGTTTACATGTAAGGTGAAGGCTTCAGTATGTTCTCAGTGCAAAGGAAAGGCTGCTGTTTGGAAAATCCTTCATTATCTTTTTTTTTTTTTTCCTTTTTCAGAAATGCATGTCATTAAATGAAATGTTTATTACTTTGATTTTATTTGAACGTCAGGAGCACCCTGAAGTTTTCACATATCCCTTCGAGTATGCACTGTTTATACTTTGGACCACATGTGTTTTGTATCAGGGTAACACCGATCAATTTCAATAAAGCTTGCAGATGATTTGATTGACAGTTTGACATGGCCAAGTGATGGTGTGAACTTTCCGACAAACAAAAGCACTAATAAAGCATAGTTTAACCTTTTACAGAGCTGTCTGGCTGATTCACTAAACTGCAAAAGCTATTAAAATTTTTAAAAAGTATTGAAATGGAGCAACAAAGAAATTTTAATCTTAACGTTGTTATAATCCTATATGCTATAGGACTTTAGCCTAGCAGAAATTCGACTGGACTGTGTCTTCAATTCATCAACCTTATCTCAGAAATTTGTGTGTATGTATTCAAACAAGAAATACTGATGAGGTTGGATTTTAAGGTCATATCAGTGAAGTAGGAACAATACGAAAGTGAATTCCACTCCAAACCTTAAACTCAACCGATGTATCTTTTCATATACCTTGAGTTGTGCAGATTTGCACATTAAAGGAAACATATAGACCATTTCCTATTTCGAAGAGGTCTTCAGCTGATTCTGCAAACCTGCGATTTTGATCTGAAAGGCTACTGGAAGTAATGTAATTTAGAAAAAAAAACCTGCAGGTCTGCTCTTTGTTTAGCTTAATGATCAACCTTTCACCCAGTGCCCCAAGGCTCTCCAACACCTGCCATGTATACTCTCTTCAAACCAGTGTCAAGCATTTTATGGACCATCTCCTTAAAAAAAAAAAAAAAACTTTCTCATAACCTTCCTCTTGCCTTTTATTTTGCTTAGCTTTTTATCTTTAATCCTGCTTTGCCTATAATTCTGTGGATGGACATAGAAGAAACATAAAGAAATTTGACAACATTGTTCTGAAAAAGCTAACATTTACCAAAGTGTTAATTTGCATGTACAGTAGAGGCTTTGTTTAAGCTGATCCCTAAGGCATATGTACTAGAGACGTCTCACATATCAAACATAGGCAAAAGGCAATATGTAATCTCTACAGACTCAGTATTTAAAAAGCCATAGTTGAAAAATTTATGCTGTTTGTTCAAATGTGGTTCAAATGTTTGCCATCTCTGTCTCATGATGATGACGTGACCTCATGACAAATTTATATAAAGTTGAACAAAGGAGGGTTTTTACTTGATTTCATATCACTCATAAGAACAAATGCAAATCCAGAACTAACCCAAATCCAAATTCATACTAATTGATGTTACCACTTTGCAAGCATGAGATCATATTGGAATTTTCAATGGTAAACAAATGCTATTAACACCTTATTCTTTGGGCATTTCTCTTTCAAAGGTCACAGGTTAAACAGTTTCTTTTTTTTTTTTTTTTTGGTAAGAAACTGATCAGCAGTCACATGAAAGTACTACCACATCCACTTCTAACCACTTCTAAATATCATGTTTCTGAAGTTTAAATAAGAGGACTACGTATAAAATTGTTGTCGCTGTTGACTTGGTCATGGTCGTGAGTTTTTATCACTGCATTAGCGCAGCTTTTGAGGAAAAGGATAGCGCTCACAGGCTTGATGATGGCGGAGGATCCGTGTTTGGGGTATGCCACGGTGCAAGAACGTCTTGTTTGTTCTTTGCTGGGGTTGCCATCTCCCATCTGTATGGCAACTTCCTGAAGTAGTATGAACAGATTCCTGTTCCCATAGAGAGAAAATGCCCTTAATGAGTGCATAAATCAGCCTGCGTAACCAGGTTCCTTATATGATCTAATCTTTGCCAGAGTATCAACAAAAACAGGCCTGTAAAGGTTTCATAAAAGAAGCACTGGAAAGCTTTAAATGAACATTCATTGACTTTAATGGGATGAACTGATCACCCATATCTAATAGAAATCATAGCCTTTGGCTAAAGCTGTGCAGGATTCGATTACACATGGAACACAATGCTTTTACTGCTTCTTAGAAAACAGGTAATTGAATCTATGAAGAAGAAGAGAAGAGAAACATACAATTAAAGGGAAGATTATAGAATTTTAAGAAGGACTTGTTTTCATCTATTTACTTTTTTTTTGCAGAACTTTTGCTGAGACTATAGGAACTGGCACAAAGTTTAACCTGCACTGCACCCACATTCTTACTGGGGTTCATTTGCACATCTGTGTTCCCTAATCTCTCCACCGCTATATAAAACTCTCGAGAAGCAAAGTTGGCACATTTCAGTGAATATCTGAAAGTCTAAGTGGGATAAAAGTGTTTGCTTTCCTGACACGCATTGTAAAGCATCTCAAGAGTAGTCTGGTTAGTCTGAGGCAGAATTTTTGAAGTGTATTTATGTACAGGCACGTTGCATCAAGATTCATTTTCTAGAATTTTCCACAGTGCCTGTTGAGGCAGAGCATCAACCGAAAAAAGTCTGTAAAATAAATCAGTTGAAATTGCAATAAATGTAAGTTATTGTTCACATTTAACTTATGTTTTAATTTAGTTTAGCTTTTTTATAGACACTATCTATGCAATAATTTTTTGTCTTGGTGGCCTCTCATAATCATATTTACTTTAAGTTACCAGATTTGGGCTGCTACATACTGTAACTATTATCAGTTCTTCTAGCTATTTAAAAATGACTTCACCTATTTCTTGTAACATTATGTTGGATTATCTGATAGCATTAGTGTCTACAGCCCAGAAATAGTGATGTTTACCCACAAGCCAGCAAGCTACGTCAACATCCTAATCCAACCTTACTGGATTAAACCAACCCATGCACATGGGTTGGTCCATATAGGACTCAGGGACCCCTGGATTTTCAAATTGATTAATAGGCCATTATTTTTAGCCCAGCTAAGCTAGTATAATAATAATAATAATAATAATAATAATAATAATAATGAATCAATACATAAAATATTAAAATAAAATGAAACAAAAAAAATTATAGTAAATTAGAAAAATATTTTTTTTGGATTGATGCTTTGAGTGGACCCAGAAAATAACAATAAAAATATTAATAAAAATTCTAATAAAATATATATTTAATAGTCTTATTTTAAGGTATTGTTATAACTTATAATTTATTTATTACACTCTAAAAAACTCAAATAGCTGAATAATTAAAATAGTATAAGTTTCTAAACACAATAGGCTTATCATATGGGAAACTGACAGGAGAATAATAAATAAAGATTGCCTGAGTGTAATAAATAAAGCAATAAATGAATCAATAAATGCATACACTGAGAATGTGAAAGTTTTTTTTTAACAACTCAAAAAAATGCAATTAATTATTGTCATATTTTCACTGACTTTATTTATTGATTTATTGCACTCTAAAAAAATAAATAAATAAATAATGAGAAATAAAGAAATAAATAAACGGATCCGAAGCATGCTGAGATATAAACTATCACGTGGAAAAACAGGAGGATGTCAGTTTAAATAGTCCTGTACTCTAAGGGAGGGGACACTTGTGGCTCCTGTGAGAATGGGCAGCAGCCTCTCATTCGCGTCCGGAGCGCACGAGCAGCCGGGCATGGACCAGCAACCTCCGACTCACAAGTACGGACTTTAAACTCGACTTCAAGCGCTTTACTCGACCAACGGACGTGAACTTTAATTTACCAGCGCTTAATCTGTACCAGAACAGTTAATCTCTAATGGGTTTTGGGTTAGTGTTATTGGCTCCTGCACAGCGGCACGCGCGAGAACTTACTGCTGTTAACGCGCCAGCAAATAATTAACATCTGATGATCTGCAGATGTTAATGATTGAACTTTTGCAAACCACTAGGCTTTCATTTTAACACGCAAACTTTGTAACTGTATAACTTTATATCTTGAGAAGCGATTCATAAACAAGCACTCTCGTGCGTTTTCGGTTTATCACACGTTATCAGTTCAGTAACTTTTCTCCCTCATCCTTTCCTCTGTCTCTCTTCTACAGCTGATGAAGCAGAGGAGCAGGCAAGCCAAGACCAAAAACACGTCCTTATCACCCTCCTCTTCCTCAGAGTCCTCCTCCCCTGCATCAGCATCAACATCATCATCAACATCAACATCATCATCATCGCCAGTGCGGAGTCGAGCGCCGGCCACCCGTCCCGCCTTTCCCCAGGCAGCGGGTGCACACCAGCGGCCATCATGAACGTGCAGGTGATGCCCGAGCACAAGCTGGCGTCGGTGGCCCCGCTCAAACCGTACGCCGTGGAGAAGAAGGATGTGGAGCTCATCCTGGTCAAAGAGCGCAACGGCTTGCAGTACACGAGCACCCGCACGTGCACCGAGACGCCGGAGCGCGAGACATGGGGCAAGAAACTGGACTTCCTGCTCTCCGTCATCGGCTTCGCTGTGGACCTGGCCAACGTGTGGAGGTTCCCTTATCTGTGCTACAAAAACGGCGGAGGTGAGTACTCGAAAAGAAACGTGATGCATGCCACTAACTAACGACAGCGCTCCGTGTGCACTGGAGTGCTAAGAAGTGTGCAGAATGCAATTTTTGCACCAAAAAAAAAAAAAAAAAACATTATTCCTCACGTTAATCACATGACCTCTACCTATTTATGCAGACCAGTTCAAAACTGTTTGCATGCTGTTCTACAAGCCACGACTGCAAGTTCAAAACCAAAGTGACAGGAGTATATATATATATATAAGGAGATTATGAGTTATAAACAAATACTCCATTCAGCTATAATCAGAACCTACTTTTAGACACAAAGAGAAAAAGACAACAGTGAATGCTCTGGACTAGAAGAGGTCCAACATGGGCTGAAATTTCCCATTTCATTTTCACACAGCCGCTGTGAAATCTAAAGTCTGAGTTAAATAAACGGACAGAGAAATAAGCAAAGGATAGAATAACAGTGCAGACCATTTGAGATCGCTCTCCAGCACTCACACACTTATCTGCAGTTCAGTCGAATTATGAACAGCAAAAGATAAGGGGCATTTCCACCCACGTTATTCACCACGCATAGAAGAGTTTATTAGCATTGTCCACATGACATGTCATAGTAGTAGATACTACGTCTACTAGTTCTACTACTACCGGTAGTAGTAATGATAATAAGTTTCTCAAACCTATGGTTGCTTTACAACAGACAAGAAAATCTCACACTAACAAAACACAGGATTTGCATGATGTGGAAAAAAAACAAACTAGAGGAGGAAGAGAGATGAAAGTGTTGAGAAACTTTTTCAGGTCACTTTTAAAAGATGAGATAGAAAAGCGATCCTGGAGAGATTGAAGTAGTGTGGCACAATGTTTAGGTGCTCAGACACTAAAAGACCTGCAGCCAGAGTGGACAAACTTAAACTCATAGGGACAGTGAGGATCCCAGGACCTGCGAGTATGAACATGGATGCAGGCTGAAACCGATAGAGTACAGGAGTGACGTGGGCAGATTTTGTATTATAGATGAGGAATTTTGTGTATATCAAAGTGTTGTGTGGTTTTATCTGGAGCGCCAATGCAAAGAGTAGTCAAGACTGCAGTAGTCAAGACGAGTGGTGGAAAAAGTATGGACCAAAGTTTTAGCATATTTTGTGTTCAGCATTTGGAGGAGTTGAGCAATACTGTGAAGGTGGAAAAAAGCCTTTTTAGTGAGTGCCCTAATGTGGAACTAAGATGTAAGAAATGTGTCAAAAGTAAAGACCAGAGGCGTTATTAATGACCCCTGATGGATTCCTGCACTTATCAGATTTCCAGGGATGGAATCAAGCATGCAAAGATTTTTTATGTTTTTTTTTTAGTGGTGCAGCAAGAGAGGAGAAAAAGTGTTGGTGTGATTAGAACAAATGACCAAATGAAGTCATAATAAACGCGATTTTAGTGTACTTTTAGCTTTTGTTACACTATTAGAGGTTCAGTTTCTAGCACTTTTAACTTGTAATTGTTTCACACAGTAGAGATGTGCCATTTATTCTGTCTGCATATTAAAATGTTATTAAAAAATTCAAGTAATTCAAAAGAAAACAGCGTTCTTGCTAGAAGAAAACCAGTGATATCAGTCTTCTGATAGAATGAACTGTTTCAAACTTCATGCAGAGAGGTCAATGTGTGATGAATTTTAAAAATTTTATGTAGTTGAACTGTTCCATCTATTAAATGAACTCACACGACACAAGCTATTCAAAGCAGGTTCTTTTAGTGCTTATTTTACTTTATTTTTTAGCGCTAACTTTGACACATTAGGAGCTTTTCGAATGGATGGTGTGGTGCAGCTTGACTCAGCAAATTACCCATAATCCTCCACATTGTAGTTATTTCTACTGCCGTCAGGAAATGGTTAAGTACCCTTGCAGCATTTGCTTACCTTCCTTGCCCAGGTACCATGCAACCAAGCCTAGACATATGAGTAGAGCTAAAAAAAAAAAAAAGTCGCAGACCATTGACTGATCAGTCACATAGGCGTCATGATTAATGTTTCTGCCAGGAATTGCTTCTCCAACGACATAAAAAATCAAAATGTAGGCTATTGCAGTGTCTGCCAAAGTTTCTCGCTCTTCTCAAAAGTCTTTTTTTTTTTGGCAGATTTAAGAGGGCAGACATTTAAATAACCTTAACAGCAATTTCATGATTCAAATTCAGTTTTATTTACTTACCCACTTTTCTTTTCTGGGATCCAAATAAAATCCAAAGTCTTCCAGTTGGGGCAAATCCCACATAGCTTCCTATTCACTTTGCTTGAGCCACTTTGTTTTATCTGGTAAGATTTGCTCTGTATTTTCACAAAAGATTAAAGTATTGGCACCCCTGGCTGTGTTTCAGAGAATAGGCAACCATTAAATGAAAGTTTGCGCCTCTTTATTTTCACTAAGCATTAAAGTATCATCTTTGTGTGCTGTCATTAATACAAGCTCACTGTGTCTCATGCGTGATTTAACTCTGTAAGAGAGAAACACATTAGCGCCACACATTTTAACACCAACGGAGACAAGCCTGGTTTCATTTCAAATCGCAAATTCAATCATTTGAATTTTGAGCAGTATTTTACTAATTATTCGTGTCAATTCACCATCCAGTAGCCTCCAGAAAAGCTCCTCCTACTTTCAGATTTAACCGACACATAGGAAAGCGACACATGAAGTTAGCTACTGTAGGATACGGATAGTCCTGAGCTGTGTCGTTCGTTAAAGAAGCAGAACTGTACAAGTGTTGCTGTGTATTTATAAGGCAGTATCGGTGTAAACATAGTGTCTTTTCTTCAGTGACTTTTTCACATCTGTTTAATTAGGTTAGAGTATCAAACTATGAACGTTTTTCTGGAAGCCTCTATAAAAACGGACGATATGAACGCTTTGATATTTCCTGATCAAACTCTGTGGCTCATCTGTATGTGGCATCTATATGAGCACGAGATCTGTTGGTGTCTGAAATCAAAGATTATCCCATATCCCGTGTCAACTAGTACTCTAGTGCTTACTTTGTAAACCTTGTTTACAAATAAAACAGGGTTTTATTGTTTTACTGTCAGTGTAAAGTGTGATCACTGATCATTGATTATAGAAAACTGTTTATGAATTTCACCACATAATCATTTATGTCAAGTTTTAGTGTAGTACACATGTAGACAATCCTCTCAGTTTCTTTTATTCTTTCTTCTTTATGTTTCTGGAATGATAACACTCATGCAAATCCTTTCTTCAGGGGCCTTTCTGATCCCGTACACCATGTTCCTGTTCATTGCGGGAATGCCGCTGTTTTACATGGAGCTGGCTTTGGGTCAGTTTAACAGAGAAGGGGCAGCCACTGTGTGGAAGATCTGCCCCGTTTTCAAAGGTGCGTTTTTAAAATCTCTTTTTCATTTATTACCTTCTTACACAGACACTCAGTTTGATCATCTCATAGCCTGTAGTATCTGTTTAAAAAATTAAATGCATTATTGTAGCTTTAATATGCTTAATTAATTGTGTACTTAAATTCTAGCGTTCTGGCATATGTCCCTATCATGAGTAATTGTATTCACAATCCTTTGTTTTAAAACAAATGCACATTCATTACTGGAATGGTAACTGTAGGTCTTCCTGAGGATTTATTAATCACATTACAGAGGGGTGACAAATTAAAGGAAAAACTGGTGGCTATGTCATACTGTTCTGTCTGGAGCATGTATTTATTTTGCTAGCATGGTTTGGGTCCACTTGTCCCCTTTGAGTGAAGCATCACTGATTTCTATCCTGATGGACGTGGTCTCTCCCAGGATGACTCCACCCCCATCCACAGGGCATAAGATCTCAGTAAATAGTTTGATGAAGATGAAAATTATGTACATTTCATACTGTGACGTTCATTCACCAGATCTCAATTCAATCGGATACCTATGGGAGATTTTTGAGTGACATGTTAGACAGTGCGCTACACCACTATCATCATCACCCCAGCTGAGGGAATATCTTTTGGAAGAGTAGTGTTCATCCTCCAGTACAGTTCCTGAGACTCACCAAGCCACACTAATGCTCTTCTGGTGTTTCACTGTGGCCCGAAACCTTACTATGACAGTTTTCCTTTAACATGGTACACGTCTGGATGTAGTAGAAATATGTAGATGAAGGATGTAGACAAAGTACATCCATTTTTTAAACTACCATTACATTTGCTACTATTAGCTATCAACCTGGGAGACTGAAACCCTTCGCTGATCTAAAAAACAGTCTTTGGTTTTTCTTACAGAGGGAACCCGTAGAGATTTTATGTAGAATCCTAGAACAGACGGTTTCTTATCCAGAGACGCTTTCAAATCAAAACCCCTGTAGAAAGCTAATGACATGTTCATGTCATGTCGGAACTATGATAATTATGAGCTTCCAAAGTGCTTTTTAAAAGCACTCAAATCTCTGTCAAACTTGTAATTACCAGCTGGGAAAGTTTCTGAGCGCTCTGACTTGTGTGTTTTGTTATAAACAAACATGACCAGAAACACCAGCAATGGCATCCACAGTTAATGCAGTTGGAAATGTAATGTCAAATATTCCCTATTATTTTCTAGTGCTAGCTAATAAATAAATAGCATAGTTTTGGTTTCTATATAAAAGATGTTAAGGCACCAGATGAGTTTCCATAGAAATGATTCTGTGTTCCCAGAGCTGTCATCTTGTAATTCCCGCAATTCCGACATGATCTAAACACACTATATGAACTTATATAAATTCTTGTTTTTTTTTTTTTAAGAATGTACTAAATCATCTGTCCTATCTATCTGCAGGTGTTGGTTATACCGTGATCATCATAGCTTTGTATGTGGGCTTCTACTACAACGTCATTATAGCATGGTCTCTGTACTACCTGTTCTCCTCATTCACGAGTGAGCTGCCCTGGCAGCACTGTAACAACACATGGAACAGCCACATGTGCAAAGACCCCAAACTCATCAATGGCTCCTTTTTCCTGGGCAATGCGACCTACGCCAAGTACAAGCGAACGCCTGCTGCTGAGTTCTATGAGTGAGTTTTCATTCTTACTCTCAAATCTTATATTTTGTTTGTGCTTAGGATTTGTTTTGTAGCATTGCATCACTGAGTTGCAGGGCCAAATGCATTTTTTTGTGGACAACAGTGTCGTCTTTCACACGCTTCAGTGGGACAGTTGTTCCACTCTGGATAGTTTATGTGAATTTACTTTCGGTCTCCATTAACAGTGTCAGTTAAATGGGACATTTCATGCAGTTTTTTCAGATTTGTTTTACAAATCAATTTAAATACAGAGTACAGTATGTCATGACTACAGATTCTCGCAATATGAAAATTTAGGAATGGTTAAGTTCAGAGGGAGGACTAGAGTTTGGCATTTATTACACTTTATATTTTTTCATGATACTGGGTATTAATAGTGTTTTCATGGCTGCTATAATAAGTTGTTTTTTTCCCTAATGTTTCCATGTCCATTCAATGAACTACTTCTATAGTATCATGTTGCCCAGGTCAGTCAGTGCATTCTATCATGGCACCAAAGTTTCCACTCTATTTTAATTCAGCATTTTAATTCAGCATCTCTTTGCCTCCACTGTTATTTTTTTGGGTTAGCAGCACTTCCATAAAGCATCTGTTGGCAACGTAATATTTGTTTCTTTAGATTAAATTGGAATAGCTGGAAAAACATGTTTTAAATCGGATCCTACTGCTGATGGGATGTGTTGAATGGTTTCAGGCGTTAATCGTTAACAGTGGTAGAGCGTGGAAGGTGCCATAATTGATTCAGTCTAGCCAAAAGCAGTGGGGCGTACAAGCACTGGATGGCTGTTTGAAAGTTGAGCAGTTTGCATTCCAACAATCTTCTGCGTTGTATGTGGAGTGAAACTTAGAACGGAAAATTTCTGTCCAGCAGAAAGAATAATGTGCGAGGCATTCAGAATGTTTTTGGAGGTCTCTTTCAAATAAACGTCATAATTATAAATCCGGTGGCGTATCATTATCGGACCAAATTGCTGGATCTGAAATTGAATAAATGTGGTATAAGGAAGATCCAGTGAAAATATTTTTCCGGCTTAATATGTATTCATTATGATTATTTTGATTTAGCAAGGAGTTATTTTGCATTGACACCGATCACCTGCTCATAAGAATATCATTTATAGCAGGGTTTGTTTAAATAGCATAGTTTACTTTCCATTCTTGGTTTTACACATCATTTTATAATGTATTTGCATGTTTGCCAGTAGGTCTCATTACAATTTTCATTTTTTGAACTTTATATTTATATTATATATATTAGGAGATACCGATTTGCACAACTATCATGTGCGCATGTAATTAGGCAAACCCTAGAAGAACGTTCCTTAAGGTCTGCTGCTGAAGGCCAGGGGTTTAAACAAAGAAGTTTTCATTTCCAAACAGTGATTCATGAATCCTACTAAAGCTGCCTGATTAGAAAGTGAGGATCATCTGCAGTGGAAAAAAAAATATTATAGATGATCATAATCCAGACAATTTGGATTCTTCATACTCAGGACGCTGGGGCATCTGAGCTGTGTTCTGCTTACTTTTAGAAATTGTGGTTTTCTGTGGAAAATGAGTATGTTAGCAAGAGTTTTATTTCAGTTCAACCAGGCTAGACGAATATTAGTGCCCTTCATTTATAATGATGTCTGACTGAGTGTGTTTTCATGAGTGTGTTATGGAGGAAAAGTATTTTATGTATGCACAGCAACGTACATTGAGGTGGATATAGTCTTTGTTTAACAGGGTTCTGACTCATTAATCACTATTCTTTGTTTTGTTCAGAAGGTGAAATCATTTTGAGGTGTGTGTATATATTTTCTTAACATGGAGTCAAAAAGAAGTCTGACTTTCAGTCAGCTAACAATGAAAAACTATGACTGGGCGTAATATTAAAGAAGTTGACACTGGAGACTCCTTCCAAAAAAAGCTAAATAAAGGTCTCCTCATAGAGAACTATGAACATTCACATTTTTAATCTGTTTATGTGGATGTATAATGAATTTAGGCAAACGCATTAATATAAACTTGTGATTTAACTCGCAGCCTGCACTACTGACTGTGCTGCTATTATAGAAAATTAAAGATAATTAACACCACCAAACAGCATTTTGTCCTCCTGTTAATATGTCAAAAGTCATATATCTTTGGTTCATTTGAATATTAAAAGTGGGTCAAAAGGCATATCATAACTATAACCTTTTTTTTTTGCACCCCCAAGGTCCTGAAGCCTCCGACCTATTTTCATGTTCTGGCTATGCAAAAACAATGTGTAGTATAATACAAGTATAAAGCATTTATACCTTAAGGAATGGCCGATCCTTAAGATTGGATTCTGCAGAGGGATTGGAAAAATATATCAATATTTAAACTGATGTGCAAATCACTGCTGGAACCACAGCATTCATTCATCTTCAGTAACTGCTTCAGTAGCAGCAACTGTTGGACAGGGTCACAGGGAATCCAAGCCTATCCTGGAACATTGGTATACACCATGGTTGGGATTCCAGTCCATCACAGGACACACACATTCACACTTGTTGCAATTTAGAGTAGCTACCATCTGCTGAAATGTTTTTGTAATGTGGGAGGCAACTGTATAACCCTGAGGAATTTCATGCAGGCACAGAGTGAAATAATTAAAGAAAGTACAGAGGAGTTGACTACTCCTACTATGCTGTAGTTTCTACTTGCAGAGGCATTCCTGAGTGTGATAATTATGTGGAAGAACTCAAAGCACTGGGCAGAAGTCTTCCCCCTGCTAAATATAGTTTTATCTACAGGGAACAGGGAAAGGTGGTGTTTGATGTCTTTGTTAAAGTGAAATTCAAAAGACTCGCCATAAAGCTGTTTTATAATATACGTGAAAGTTAATGAAAGCCACAAGAGATAAACTCTGGGCTTTTAAGCTGATTATACCACTCTGAACTTGCCAGACAATAAAAAACATCCCCTTTGAAGCAAATGTCTTAAGTTTAGTCTAGTTGGCATACTGTACCTCCTTGCTCTTTAATTTCTCACTGGCTCTATCCCCCCCCCCCCCCCCCCCCTTTTCATCCTTATATTACAGTTTGTTTTTCTCTTATGTTACTCTTTCTCTATTTGTGTCTTACATGTCTACCTTTCTCCTTGTGGTCTCTTACATAATGATGCATGGTGTCATAGGCCAGCACTAACCCTGACACCGAGTCTAAAAAAACAACCGCAGGATACTATGATTAGTCTCATTAGTGCATGCAGCAGGAGTCTTACGCCAGTTCTTTTCTTACACCAGACCCCCTTAATGTAAAAAAAAATTCTATGTATCCCCTCAGTACAGATTTATTTAATGAACATAATCCAATGATTTAAATATTCAATACTCATTAATTAAATGTGGCTATATATTTTGGCTATATATTGTAACTGTAGTGCTTTTTTTAATTCCTAAACCTTCCGTCATCATCATGTTCAATTTCACAGAAATTATAGGACTACTTGTTTTTGAGTTAATGCAGTTTGGATTCTGGTGGTGCAGTGGCACAGCAGGTAGCGTCTGCCTCACAGCTCCAGGGTCCCTGGTTTGATCCTGAGTTTGTCTTATTGTGGAGTTTCTGTTCATTTTTCTACCATGTCCGTGTGGGGTTTCTCTGGGTTCTCCGGTTTCTCCCTACCTCCCAGAAACAGGGCAGTAGGTGAATTGGCTAAGAAAATTGATCTTAGGTATGAATGTGTATACACGGTGCCCTGTGATGAACTGGAATCCCAGCCAGGGTGCATTCCTGCCTCATGTTCGGTGTTCTCAGGATAGGCTCCGGATTACCCTGACCAGGACAAAGCAGTTACTGAAAGTGAGTAAGGTATGGATTACACCCATTCAAGTGACCAATCAATCAAATAGGCTAATTTAATGTATAAGAATATATAATATGACTTCAATAATAGATTTTTTTTTCACAACCGTAACATAAAAAACAGATCCACTGGCTATGTTTCACAGAACTTTGGGTGTCCCTGGACCCCACTTTGAGAACTATGATGTTACACACTGGATATCAAATAGATGGAGCCATTTAGGAAGACTTGTGGTCAGCAATTACACAGAAAGAAAGCAATATTCACTGACGGACTTAATCTGAATTTATTCTTCAGCTGTTGTTGGATTATGTTTGGAAAGTCTCAGCTGATTTGGTTTGCACTTTCCAAGATATTTCACCATATAGTAAACTTAAAGGAACAGAAAACAACAGATAGCCTTGGCAACCCCAAAATGAAGTGTCACATGTCACCACTATGTCTTTCTTCAGTAGGCAGTCAAGTATGACTTCTAGAGAAAAGAAATGTGACAGTGTCAAGAAGAGGACGTTTCATCAGCCATCTTACCACCCACATTTCATTACAATGCATTGTTTTGCCAGTCAATCTCTGTCTCTGGTGGGCAGGAAGTAATAGTAGTTGTCAAAAAAGTCTTCTAGACACAGATTAAACCTAGTCTTGAAATAATTATTTTGTCAGGAAGGATTCTCTATTGAAAATCTAATTTTAGCTAATGATGAGAAAAGGTGACTTTAATTTAGTTTCTTTAAATAAAGACTTTAAAAGGCTAAAGAATATCAGGCTCAGTATCCTTTTTTTTTTATCTGTGTAGATGTTATGGAGGGTCAAATATCCAATGACTGTTCAAAATATGGGTTTGTCTCGGCATAAGGGGGGTTCTTCTAAATTAAATGAAACAGCAACAGTAAAAGAAGCTGTCTTCTCCTTCTAAACTGTGTATGAGCATTGTTGGCCCATGTTCATTTATATCACTAAGAATTACTCACATTAGCACTTCTGCTTTTTTGGATAAAGAGTTTGGCAAATCTTTATCTGAAACTTCAGCTGTAAAAATGTAGATACGTCAGCTGTAAAAATGTAGATATGTCATTGTTTCTACAGTACCAGCTCATACACAGGGGCTTACATGGCTTTTCCAAAGAATCACAGTTTACACTGTAACGAATAACATGAACAGTCTTGTTTCGTGGATGTTCCAGAACGTTAAACGTAACTATAAACAGTTAAAAAGAGCAATGTGTTGGCAACTCACTCGGGTATAAGACTGCCTGTTCTGTGTTGTTAATTAAATAATGATAAAAATACTTGCCTGAGAAAATTATCACTAACACTAACACTAACCAGTTAACACTATCTGTTAAATGGTGATATCATTTATTTTCGTGTTTTATGTTATTCATTTTACCTGCTCCCCCCCAACCCATTACCAGATGTAGTAATCTTTTAAAGGCTAGATATAATATTGACTCAATTAGTGCAGTTTCCTAAGCATTGTATGTTGTCTTCACTAGTAAGTAGGTTCATAGTTTTATGTTCCAGAGTGATTTATTCTGCTTATACCTTGGCAACTTGCCAGTAATTGTGCATTTGTCTCTGTTAAATAAAGTTTTTCCACAGACTTTACCTAACAGCATTACATTTGACTATGCTCCGTATGTATTCTGCACTCACACGCAGTTACGTACAAACTTCTCAAGACTACACTGTTTTCTTTGTTAAAGAAAAAGAGCACCTGGAAAACAAATCCCTGTGGGGAAAATAACCTAGAATTCTCACATTTGTATGTATTTTCATATGTATTTTATCTTGCATCCTTGCTGTTGTAGAAAATTACTCAGTACCTTCTGACCGGCAAGAATCATTTAAGAAATATTATTTGACGCTTATATTTTTATGGTGAACTCAGACCATTGGACTCTGCTGTAAAAGAAAGCTGTCAATTCAGATTGGAAGCAGGAGGTTAGAGTTTTAAGCCTTGCCTTTGAAAACTTTAGTAGAGACAGATGAGATCTGTTTCAGATTATAAAAGGAATATTTTCCCATGTTTCACAGAGACAACTATTTGAGTATCACTTTTAAATGGCATCAAGAATACAGAGAAATCATACAAGTGGTTACGAAGAGGGAAGTTAAGGGCAAAGTTTCAATTAAGAGCAAAATGAAATCTAGACCTACTTACCATTTAGCCTTTTTCCCACCAATTGTAGTGTAAAATGAAGGAATGAAATGAAGGAAACAATAACATCTTCATGAGAATTTTTATTTCGGAAGGAAAAGCATAAAACAGCAGGTTCCTATAGGTGTTTGTTTAGCATTCAAGAACAATGGCCTTAAATTCTTTTCCCTTTGAACTTCTGGGAATCTGAATCATGATTGCCTTTTCTCAGAATGCGTGGAGAATGTGTAATATTTTGCTCTGACACTTAGAAAGAGAAATACAGCATGAATAATATCTATCTCTTCTAAGGAGAGGCCCCATATCTGGGTGGTACTTCTCATCTTTTCATATTTATGCAGCCATAAATTTCTGAAACCTTTGGAAACCCGCAGAGCAGGAATAAGACCTGATGGAAGAGAAAAGTCACACAGGGCTATGTATGGGTTTAACTAAGGGAACTGAATATATATCTGACTGTAGCCTGTATGTGCTAAACATATTAACAAACCAAAACTGCAACTGCAAATTCGAAAACACAACAGCAATTTCAGAAACACAGCAGAAAATTCAGAAAAACATGACAGTGAATTCGTAAAGACGACAGAAAATTCAGAAACATGACAGCAAATTCAAAAACACGACAGCAAATGGGCAGCAACTTTGAGCTTTTACTTGACTAGTGGGCTAGCTAATGAATTTCTCTTCCTGCTTGTAATTTTTAGCAATTTATAGGCAATTTCTAGTTATTTACGTGTGTACGTGTTCCACCGATTTTGTTTTTATAAGCAAATGAAATAATCTCAGTGTAGTGTTTGGCTGCATATAATAACTTCACAAGCCCTCTGACCAACTCATTCCACAGTCTTTTTGAGATCTTCTGACAGGCTGTAGTCCCGTTCGGTTCTTATCCGTTTTGAGGAGTTCCTGAAAGCAGTGAAATGCACACTTGTCTCAACTTAATTTGATAAATAGTCTTTGCCAGGACAAACCCTTCTTCTGTAGTTCTCTGATTAACCCAGGGATGGTTATATGAGTGGTGTGTTCTGTATGTGTTGGTCTGAATCTTGAATGCTTTGTGATTGCATCCACCTTCAATAAAGCCAAGTTACAGTGTGAACACCAGTGATTGTTTGTCATACTTTACAGTTTTACAGTAGTTCATCCTAACCCTTTTAAAGACATCAATCAAACATTGTGTTACATTTTAATTTCAATGAAAACAAACTCTTTGTAAATGACAGGCTTCTTGATAATTCAGAAAAACAGGCTCTGAGAGTTTTAACATATTACTTATTAAGTAATGATCTGAACTACCTTCTTAAATTTGGCAGACTTATTAAAATGCAGGAATGTGTTCCTTGCTTAGACGAGAGGTACTGCGCATCCATGAGAGTCAAGGCATTGATGACCTGAAAGAACCTCGCTGGGAGCTGACGCTTTGCCTCGTGGTGGTCATCTTTATTCTCTACTTCAGCCTGTGGAAGGGCGTAAAGTCCTCTGGAAAGGTACTAAATAGACTGAAAGCTTCTTTTTTTTTATTAAATTACAATATATTACACTATATACTATGCTTATTATATTACACTATTGTTTTGTATCTTATGTATTCCAAAGATTCTCTGAAAATTGGTTCATGCGTCACATACTGGTGGCAATACAATAAATACTATGTAGTGTAACACTACTACACAGTATTTATTTTTAAACCAAGCAATAAGAGACAGAAACCAAACATGCTCATGGGAGTCCAATTACATGAATGTTATATGTAATATTTCAGATATATGAATACTATATAACTTGACACATTGCAAATATTTTTCAGCAGTATATTTTTTACCACATTTTACTTTTACTTGTAAAACTTCAGTAACTTTTTATTATGAGTTATGTTTAGATTTTTTTTTATTATTATTTGCATGCTATTTTTGATTCATGAGATCATCTAATGATGCATGAAAGAATTTATGCATGAAAGAGGATTTAAAGCTGTTAAGAAGATATGAAAGTGGTTGGAGGCAGGAAATATTTATGACATTCCGAAAGGGAGATGCAACATTTTGCATAACATTTTGTATAATTTAATTTTTTAATTTATTTTTTTTAATTATTTAAAAAATAATTATAAAAGGAGTTGCCTACTTAAAAATATTTTTTTTATTTCATTTTTATCTTTTTATCTTTTTTTATTATTTATATTGGACATTTTTATTTATTATGTTTAGGTGGTGTATATCACTGCCACCATGCCCTACATTGTACTTCTGGTGCTGTTGATCCGAGGCATCACACTACCTGGTGCTATGAACGGAATCCGTGCATACCTCCACATTGACCTCAATAAGCTCAACAATCCTCAAGTGAGCCTCTGATTAACTTCAATTTAAATGAACTTGGAACTATCATCTTATCTATTTACTATATGATCATTTGGAATATTATTTACATCTATTAACATAGTATCTATTAGCATATCCATATAACATTATGTATTTTCCTTGGGACTAACTAAAATCTTCTGATCATTGTACTATATTGTTATTTGCAGTGTTATCTATATGTATTATGTCTTGTCCTCTGTATGCATTGTTGTCTTTTGTATGTTGCAGGTTTGGATTGAAGCTGCCACTCAGATTTTCTACTCTCTGGGGGCTGGTTTCGGTGTGCTTATCGCTTTTGCCAGCTACAATAAATTTGACAACAACTGCTATAGGTAAGACACAGTCACTGATGTGATCTGTTGGGCTTGGATATCACGGTCTCCATCAGCAGCACTATATCATGGACCCTGCAGCTCTGTGCATTTTATTCCCATCATTCTGTGCCATTAAATAGACAGTGGTTCAGGTAAATGATGGCTATCTCCATCTTTCTCCTTGGAGCTGTTGCTTAATTGAATAAGAGCTGTGGCCAGTGTCAAGTTTATGCTCTTACCAGGCCAATGTCACCTCTGCTTTGTGTCATAGTCCAAAGGACATGTCAGATAGAAGGAGCCTTAAGCCTTACTGATAAGAGTTTGTGTGTTGCTGCTAGGTTCATGTGTCTCAGTAAAGCCTTTTTTTAATAGAGAGATATTATGACTTGAGGGACTATGCTGTTTCTACATTACAAACTACATCAATTACATCAAACTACATTAAATACTTATATTCAAGGAAATTGATAGCACAGGGAGAAACCATAAAAATTAAACAAGTTGTCACAAATGTTTGCAACAATTCACATGACGAATGTTAAAACTAGGTTTAGGAGTGGCGATTAACATTTGTACCCTTCTTTCAACTTCATTTATATGCCTATGGGGGTGCATGGTGGCTTAGTGGTTAGCATCTGGGGTAGGGGGTTAGATTCCTACCTCCACCCTATATGCGCAGAGCTTGCATGTTCTCTTAGAGCTTTGGGGGTTTCTTCTGGATACTCCTCCGTTGTAGGCTGATTGGCTTCTCTAAATTGTTTATGGTGTGTGTGCGGTTGTGCCCTTGGCACCCCCTCCAGGCCCGAGTCCACTGGGATAGGCTCCCCGTGACCCTGTATAGGATGAGCAGTACAGAAAATGGATGGATACCTTTTCCAACTAAAATGCTAAATAAATAAAGTAGCAAAGTACAATTTCCTAGGGACTTTACAGGCACAGGGTTAGTGTTCATACATTTTCTTGCAACTCAGTGAAACACAAATTAAAACATACCTATATAAAGCCTAAATCCCCTGGTTTCATATATCAGGAGAGCTAATTTCCATTTGATGCAAAAGCTAATGCCTTTCTGGGAGGATGTTTACCCCATTTTCTCATATTTGGTAATTTCAGTTCCCACCCACTACCTAGCTCTGCCCTATCACTCGACAGCTACCAAGTGGAGAGGGTTAGGATTAGCACGTGTTTTGTGACATGCGAAGCCATTGCGTCTTTTTCAACTGCTGCTCATGTAACGTCACAGTGTGGCTTTTCAGAGGAAAGCACTAACTGTTCTCTTCCACATACATGAGCTGACAGATGCCTACGATTGGTTACTGTTGCTGTAATAGAGAGGGGAAAGAGTAAAGCCACCCCTCCCACCCAGAAAGCATGGCCAATTTTGCTTTCTTGGACTCCCGGCCATGGATGACTGTGGCATCATTGGGATTTCAACTCATAATAGGGCAAACGCTTTTCTTGTTGCACCACTCGGGAGTCCCTTCAGAAGCTTTTTAATCCAAATTGCAGATTATACAACTGATCAGTTTTATATCATCATAAGCACTAATTTCTGAACTATCACTGGGCACTGTAATGAGCAGGTCAAGTGCATACTCTTTATACAATCAAATACTCTTTATACAAAATACAGTCACCTTCAGTGCTTGGACTCCTAACTTTTTACGAACTATTATTTATACAAGTCAATACAGAAATACAGTGGCAACACTTTTATAAATTTTATAAATGGGTTAAAAGGAACAACCTGTTTTTCACTGTGCTCTTGCAGGGATGCCCTCCTGACCAGCACCATAAACTGCATCACCAGTTTTTTCTCAGGGTTTGCTATCTTCTCAGTGCTGGGCTACATGGCCCATGAGCATGGCGTCAGCATCAAAGAAGTGGCCACAGATGGTGTGTATGTCACATCTCTTTATCAGCTCTAGACATCTATTTTACTCAGTTTTAACTTGATTGCAGGGTGGATCCTTGATTCCATCATTTTATAATGCTGAATCATAAAAAAGATTCTGAATAACAACTGTGTCTAGACCAGTAGAAAATCTGATACCTGAAAGTCTATGAATGTACTGAATACCAGTTCACTGAGTGGAATATTTAGAGCAGTATTTTTGTAATTTACTTGAGTTGTAATATTTTGTTTATTATTAATTATTATGCTATTTCTTATTGCACAATATAACCATAAAGTGCTTGCTGTTTGCTGTGTGTGTTGTGTTGTTATTCCTCAGAATATCAGCCTGTAATACTCCATCTATTTCTGATGTGTGTTTGAATGCAGGGCCTGGGCTTGTGTTCATTATCTACCCGGAGGCCATTTCCACTCTCCCTGGCTCCACTTTCTTTGCCATATTCTTCTTCATCATGCTTCTAACCCTAGGCATTGACAGCTCTGTAAGTAGCTTACTGAGGAAAAAATCAGATCATAATCTCAAATCAGCAAGCATCACTTTTTCAATGTGCTGTCTCTCTTTGATGCTATTTATGGAAATGTATGTATGTCCAAGAGTCCATATTTTTTTTGGGTGGGCATGCCTTTATGTCCATATATCGAAGTAAAGAGAAGGATGTCCTCAACATTCACGTACTGTATGCTCAGGCTTTTTTTTTTTTTTCAGATTTTATTAGCCAGCTAGCTATCATGAGCAGGATCATAACAGGATTTCTCTTAGTGCTAGCATTAAAATGGTTATCGTTTTAATGCTAGCACTAACCAGTTAGCTACAATTAGATAGCCTGAAGTAAGACTCATAAATGCTCCATATCGTCATTGTTAACTCTTGTGAGTCATAAAATTAGTCTTCGAGTCCATATATGCCTATGCCCAGACTCTTTTGGAAACATAAGCTCTAGTCAAAATAACAAAAGCTACAAAGTGTATTTTTTTAAGTATGACAAAGAAAAAATACCTTTTAGTCCAAAGATCCAAAGATAAATAAATAAGAATAATTTGTGATAATATATATAATGTAGATATTTCACAAAATAATGTACAAAACATGTTGTGGGCAACATTGTAGCGTTTGTTTTGTCACCAACATGCCACCAACAACTTGTGGGAAAAAAAAAATCTTGTTGACAGTAACACATAATGGAAATCCTGATAAAACTGAAACAAAAACTGTCAACAGATTAGCAAACACATCACACACAAACACACTCACATTTAAACCTCCCCATATCCATACAGTGTGTTCTTTCTGTTCAGATGGGTGGCATGGAAGCAGTCATTACTGGACTCACAGATGACTTCAAGATACTAAGGAGAAACAGGAAATTGTTCACATTCATCACTGCATTTGGGACCTTCCTGGTTGCATTATTGTGCATTACAAAAGTATGAATCATCTCATTACATAACCATGGAAGTGAGATAGTGGGAACCTTTTGAGGCGGTGTAAATGAGCAGTTCAGTATGAGATTACATACATAAAGTTGTAAGAAAAAAAAAGAAAAAAATCTTATAAATTGATATTGACCATATCCACAATCCTATCTAAATTTCCCCAAACTACTGCTGCAATGTTCTCAGCTTGACATGCATTCCTTTCTTTACTATGTCATGCCTTGTTGAAAAAGCAAGATAATAAATACAGAAGATATATGTATAACCGTTCTGCATGCTTATATAAAACCCTATTTTGTCATAAATTGACCTGTAGCCTGTCAGATAGAGAGAACCATTGTATTCCAGCTCACATGCCTTTTAGTACATGTGGTCAATGATCATTATGAAATTTCAGGAAATTATTGACTTGAATGATTAAACATTTATCAGATAAAATTAGGGCCAGTTTAGTAAGTTACTACATGAATGGACACATAACCGTAGTTCTTCACTGGGGTTCAAAGTGTTTTAATTCTTTGAAAAGTTTTCATAATGGGCTCTTTTGTCATTTCTGGATATCATTGTCCATAGGGAGGGATCTATGTCTTCACCCTACTGGACCACTATGCTGCAGGGACATCCATTCTGTTTGGCGTTCTTGTGGAGGCCATAGGAGTGTCCTGGTTCTATGGTAGGTGATTCAGGCCAGTCAGGGCAAATAGTTCAGTTCAGCAAAGCATTACTGACTATAGGACATTATACATTATCATACATGGCGGCTATCACACACATGAAAGAACATGACATTGTTGACCAGAACTGCAGCACTGTACACTACCACGCTAGTTAGATTTTTATTGCCTCAGTGCGCCAGCTTTTTATTTTAGTTTTTTAGCTTATTTATTTTAATTACTGCCAAAAATATAAAACAAATATTTTTAATTCTTAATCCCTCACCTAGTGAACTGGCATGAGTTATTGATAGAGACTCAAAAACACTTTTATAAGTCGTTCTGGATAAGGGCTTCTGCTAATTGCTGTAAACATAATAAAAAAAGCAATTTAAACTCAACAGTATATTCTATATATAAAATTGCAAATTATATGGTTTGAAGTCGAGCAAGTCAAGATTTACATTAGTTAGTCTTCTTATGCGTAAATATTCACACACTCAGGAACAGGAGTAGAATACAATCGTTTTTCTGAATTTATAGGATTTTCATGCAAACTCAATACAAAAATCACTCACAAGAACAATTTACACAAATCCATTCATATCCAGCTTGATAAATGAAGCCCAATGGGATTTTATGGAAAAATCATTCTCAAAAATGTTTCTAAGAAAGTAAGATTTGATCTGCTGTTTTCCTTTTATTTATTTAATTATTTTTTGTTATATATACAAGCATGTGCAAAGAGACATTTGTACAAAGAACTAATATTATTACTATTTGTACCAACTTGTGTGTTTTTAAATGGTTGATTAATACCATGATATCATGAAGCCATGAAGGACGTAATATGCAGTTTCAAGCACAATATGGCTTTTGTCACTTCACTTCACTTATAGTAGTGTATATTTTTTAAGCACAAATGCAAACCATATGTTACGATTCCTATGTAATGTAATGAATAGACTTTTCTGAAATACATATCAAGTCATAGGATGATGTTATGGGGAGTCATACAATAGATTTTCTTAATGGAAACAGTGAAGAACTGAAAAATGAGTATTGAAAGCAACAGACCACAATTCGTAATAAATCCACTAATATTAAATCCTCAATCAGCCTTAATCGGAGAGGCTTAGAGCTTGAATGTTTAAGTGAAAGAGGAATTTAAGAATACAAGCCATAGCCAGGACCTAATGTACAGTTAGAATTTTTTACTCTAATAAGTCCCGTTAAATTTCTTGCGCTTCATAGATTTCAGAATCTAACAGGGCTTACTGATAGAAGAATTCATTTACATTTGTCTGACATTTGACAGCATTACTCACGTTTGACAATATCACTGACAGACTTGTCATGCTTATTTGCCTCCTAAGCCTTGAGTTTCTCACCTCCTTCCCTCTTATTGTAATTTTACTGCATAATTTATAAGGTCAGTTTTCTGGTCAAGCTGAGAGTGCAGATGCTGGATGATAAGGTGTTTCAATGTATTCCCTCACTGTGTGTGTGTGTGTATGTGTGTCTCAGGGGTGGACAGATTCAGTGAAGACATTGAACGGATGATGGGCTTCAAGCCAGGACTCTACTGGAGGCTTTGCTGGAAGTTTGTCAGTCCTGTTTTTCTGCTGG
Organism: Pangasius djambal; assembly: GCA_022985145.1. Lineage (NCBI taxonomy): Eukaryota > Metazoa > Chordata > Actinopteri > Siluriformes > Pangasiidae > Pangasius > Pangasius djambal. The sequence goes on from CM040999.1 coordinate 5,041,129, forward strand.
TGAGGAGTGATTATGATGATGTTGGAAAAATAGGCTTATATTTATATGCTAACATAGGAATACACTCATTGAAAGATGGATTAGCTAACACCATAAGCTAATCATGTGATGGCTATTTTTCAAGTCAAGTGTTTCAAGTCTGTAATCATGCCGTGTCTCTTCTAAATAGCAAGCATGGTAAACAGAATGCTTCCTGTTAGCCAGATTTTTGTTTGTCATGTAATGGAGACTGAGACAGGTGCAACTGCTGGAAGAACAGATTTAATGAAAGTCTGTGCAAACAATCTAAAAAACTAGGCAAAGTAAAAGTCAGAAACAGGCTTAGGTCAGGCAATCAGCAAACAGGACACACTAGGCTAGGCAAAACTCAGAAAATGAGGAACAAGATCAAGGTCAAACCAGAATAGCTGTGGCAGAGAATACAGGCTTGGTAACACCGTGGCTGAGTGGTGCAGGGAATTTTGGACGTACTCTGCCTATGGCAGGAACTGGGCCCAATCCTCTCAGCTAGATGTGCCGAATGTGCGTAGGAACTGACCGATCTCCTGGTTCGCTCATTCAACCTGGCCGTTGGCTTGTGGGTGGTACCCTGAGGTTAGGCTGACGGTCACCTCCAGTTTCTCCATGAAGCTGGCCCACATGCAGGAGGTGAACTGCGGGTCTCGGTCACTCAGGGATCTCGAAGTTCTGGAACACATAGCTGAAAAGGAGTTTGGCCATATCAAAAGTGGAGGGGAGGCTAGGGAGTGGGATAAGGCGCAGTGACTACTAAGATGGTGGTGTTACCTCAGGACTCTGGAAGATCAGTGAAGAAATCGATCGCCAGGTGTGACCAGGGCTTTTGGGGTGTGGGCAGCAGTAGGCACTTATGGGCAGGCAGAGATCGGGGCATTTTGGCTTGGGCGCAGGCAGTACAGGAAAATATGACACCGAGCACATCTGCAAACATATTTGGCCACCAGTACTTGTCCTTCAGCAGATGGTAGGTGCGCTGGGTTCCTGGGTGTCTGGTTGCAATGAAGGTGTGGGCCCAGGTAATGAGTCTGGGTCTCAGGTGGGTAGGGTCATAGATCTTCTTTGGAGGGCGTAATAGAGGAATATGCTGCTGGGGGGTATGAGAGATGGCCTGATCCAGATCCCAGTCAATAGTGTACAAGATGCAGGAAGGGGGAAGGATGTTCTCCTCGCTGTCAACTGGGGGCTCAGCCAAATGAATGCGGGACAGCTTGTCCAACTTTGTGTTTTTGGAGCCTGGGTGATAGGGTAAACTGAAATCAGGTGAAGAAGAGGGACCAGTGGGCCTGTCGGGGGTTCAACACTTGTTCGGCTGCAGGGTTCCATGCCAGGCGTTTCGGACTTCCTCATAGCAGCAATGTGAGGGGGTGAGCGATGGAGCTGAAGCCCTGGATGAAGTGCTGGTAAAAGTTTGCAAAGCCAAGGAACCACTGTAGGTCCTTGATCATCAGGGGCATGGGCCAGTCAATGACAGCAGCCACACTGGCCTGGTCCTGTAGCCCAGGAATGAAATGGTGCACTTTTCCCCCTCCACATACAGCTGGTAATGCAGGAGGTGCTGAAGGACCTGGCGGACATGAGCATCGAAAGAAGGGAAGGAGACCAAGATGTCAGCAATACAGATTATTACATACTTCCCCAGCATATCCCTCAGAACAACATTGATTAGGCACTGGAACACTGAGGAGGTGCTAGAGAGCCCATATGGCATCACACAGTACAGGTGGCGCTAAAGGCTGGTTTCCATTAGTCCCCCTCACGAATGAGCACCAGGTTATAAGCACTAGGTCAAGCTTGGTGAAGAACTGGGAGGACCGAAGCTGGTCCAGAGTGGCAGGGACTAAGGGGAGAGTGTACGGGTACTTGACTGTGCACTGGTTAAGCCCCCAATAGTCGATACACGGCCTGAGTCCACCATTTTTTTCTCCACAAAGAAGACCCCAGCCTACGTGGGGGATTCGGATGGCCTGATGTACCCTTGCTGGACGGCCTCCTGAATGTACTCCTCCATCTCCTGCTGCTCGGCCACAGACAAGGGATAGACCCGGCTTAGAGGGGGTGTGGTTCCGTGTAGCAGCTTGATGGCACAATCGTAGGGACAATGTGGGGGTAGCCTGCTAACGGTGGCTTTGCTGAAAATCTTGCTCAGGTCCTGGTACTCAGGGGGCATGGTGAACGAGGTGTGGTTCTCAGGGCTTTCTATGGAGGGGGAGGCTATGGTGAGCTCAGGGATTCATAGACAGTGGGTCAGACAGTAGGGGAACCAGTAGGTGAGTTGTTTCTCTGCCCAGGAGATTTGGGGATTGTGCAGCTCCGTCCATGGGAGGCCCAAATGTCACCACTCCTCTCCCATCAGCTGCCCGTGAGCTTTGATGGCTTGCTGCCAGTTCAGCTCTCCTGCTGCATCCATGCTATCGGCAAAGTATTCTGTCATGTAATGGAGACTTAGACAGATACAACTGCAGGAAGAGCAACTTAAATGAAAGTCCTTGCAAACAATCCAACACACTAGGCAAAGTCCAAGTCAGAAACAGGCTTAGGTCAGGTGATCAGCAAACAGGATACATTAGGCTAGGCAAAACTCAGAAAACAAGGAACAAGATCAAGGTCAAAGCAGAATAGCTGTAGCAGAGAAAATAGGCTTGGTAACATCAGAAACACAGATAAGCTGAGTGTATACTTAGCAACTGTATACACTCAAAAGTCCAGTGACTGAGAACGAGGCAGTTTGTGTGTGTTCTGGGATATTAAATATTAAATATTAAATATAAAAAAATAAATAAATAAACTTTATCACCATTTCCTCTATATTAAAGTAAGTCCAATCAGTTGGATGTTTTTGGACACAGATAAACCAGTTCTTAACATAACACTTCATAACAGATTTTATACATGTGCTCTCTATAGTAGTATTAGAGTGCTGTTATTTATGACTGCTCAATTTTCACATTTTTATGTAATAATTATGATCATAAAAAAATGTATCCACTTCCTTTCTACTGCTGTTTGAAGTGTAACAGTACATACCATATTAAATCATGTTAAAAGTTAAAAAAAAAAAACGTGGATTAAAATGACACAGTTGAATTTTGCAACCATCCTCTATGACTTTCGGCTTGCTTAATCACACTAAATCATGTTGTGAAAATACCTAGTGCTTGCCAGAGAAAGATGCTCCCCTTCTGAGTTTTTGTTCCTTATTGTATTTCAACTGCATTTTTTTCCTTTCAATTGGCCTGCTCAATGCAGCATGAGCCTGGGACTGTATAAAGTGGCTCTGACCTTTTGTGAAGCAAAGCTAAATTGAATAAGTGCAATTATCACAGTCTAGTCACATTATCAAACATTAATGATCTTGGTGCCTTGTAATGGATTTAGTGATAGGGATTAGATTGCACTATATTGTTTATTTGAGCGATTTCATACAGAACAAGAAAGAATAACATATCCAATCCTGAAGAGATATGTCTCAGTTCAGGGTTTCTTTCTGAAGCTAATTTATCAAGCACAGATGTTTGTGTTAAAAGGCATTAACAGGATTATGAGAAGCATATGACCATGTCTGGGTAAAACATTATTCCTCCTGGACCATGGCACAATTCTTACTTTGTTGTTAATAACTATGTGAGCTTTAGGAAAGAACGAAGGGGAAAAAATGGTCTTATATGACACCTGTTAAGCAATTTACAGGCCATGAAGGACAGTAGTATAATATTTCACATCAACACATGCTCATTCAGCATGCTCTTGATATTCATGCCTTTGATATATTGAAATAAGCACAAGAAGCTGCAGTAAAACATAACTGGAGCAATAACAATATTATTAATGTCTTAGCTCACTCACACCCCACTGAATGATTGGATGACACTCTTTCACAGCATGGCCTTGTTTTTGTAGGTTGTGGTGATTGCCAGCATTGTTACTGCCAACAATATGGAATATGATGACTACATCTTTCCTTCCTGGGCTACTTTGGTGGGCTGGGGCATTGCCCTTTCCTCTATGATCTTTGTACCACTCTATGCCATCTACAAGTTTGTCAGTTTGCCAGGCACCTTCAAGCAGGTTAACATTGCTTTAATATTACCAGCTTCCTAGTTACTCTACACTGCACATCCTGTATTTGTATATGTTCTCAAAAGCACCATTTTGCTTGATAATTCATGTAAAAATCCCTGCTCTTCTTTCCTATTGATTGTTTATATCCTATTTTGTGCTATGTCCTATATTTAGTCTTCCTTTTATTTCAATTGTTTCCAGTCCTGTCCAAATATTTAGCTCACTGTTTATATTTTCATTGATTTCCATTTCAGAGGATAGCGTACTGTATTACACCAGAGCACGAACATCACCTGGTGGCGGAGGGAAACGTCAGGCAGTTCAAGGTAGGACCATTTTTTTTAAGCTGAAAGTCTATTTATGATCTCCAACCAGAAAAAAAGCAAGTAATCATTAAACGAAGAAAGCCAGAGAGAATCAACACATACACTTATGGACACTGACTAAAGCACAGAAATGGTGTATGTAGAGAGACTAAAAAAAAAAGCTAGATTAGCAAGCAAAATTTTAAAAAAAATAACAGGTTTCAACTGCAACCATTTTGATCATGAAACCATAACACAAAAGAGACACCATGCCTTAGTCTCAACAAACCTCTGTATGGCCCACTCTCTACACTCTACTGTACATGGATAGTTAATAGACAGCAGTATGACCCATCAATAATATATAGCCAAACAGTCACTATAGCTAGCAGTGTTCATTACTGAGGAGATGGCAAGCAAAGCAAAACACAGAGGCACGGGAAAGGGGAATACAATAGCCCTTCCCTTGGTGTGCATCCGAAATTAGTTTTCTGGTGTTCAGATATTTTAATATCTGCATTCTTGTTTTGGTATGATTCTGACCCCTTCCTAGCCTAATACACACAGGCTCTTTTGTGAGCTTTACCCCATACAGCAAGGCCAATGCTGTAGGAATCATCTGCTAAGACTTGGCCCTGGTAACTTTAGCTTTAAAAAGGTTAGATGATAAACCCACCAGGCTGCATGTGTCGGTCTGAGGAGAAGTTGATAATGACAGTACAGCAGCTGGGGTTGCATCATCACTAACACTCAATATGCAAAATTTTATAATATGTGATATTTGAATAATTCTGTAGTTTTAGCCTGTTTTATGGAAATAAAACTACATACCTTACATACATAACTACATACTGTACCTTTCTTATTAGTTTCACTGTAGTTACATAGTGATTACTGGATATTGTACTTTAAGATTAAAAACTGGATGATAGAATAAGACTTGTGAAAAATCCAGCTCTTCATGTGTACACGATTACAGTTGAGATTAATACATTAACTACACCAGTAAGTCTGACATGAAGCTCGACTGCTGTTTAATAACCTCAGATCTGGTCAGCGTCTCATTAAAGTATTATTCTACACCTGCTTTTACAGCTCAAACACTGGCTTGCCATCTGATGTGACCACTGGTGCTGGAATGCCATCGAAAATCCCAGGCGGCTGATGTGCCATGTGTGGACCCTGAGAGAAATGTGCCTCCAGTCAAGTGGACAAAGCGAAGCGATGACTTCTGTGTGTCTCAACCACGTACCTTATTGTCTGCACAGCTCTGCTTCTGTCCTGTGGGTCTCTTTTTCAAGTTGGTGGAGAAAAAAGTGTTTTTATGTCCGTATTTTGCTTTTTTTTATTATAATATTTTTTTTAAAACATTACACCTCCAAAACCTCAAATATTTTTTAACTATTTATGACCATTTTTTAATTAATTGTATTAATTCTTTTTTTATACTTCATCTCAACCTGCAGAACATTTAGTGTTTCCAAAGATAAAAATACACCAAGTCACATGTCACTTATTTTATCTCTGTGTTTGTGTGGGTGGTGTGTGTGTAAGAGCGTGTGTGTATGAGGGCATGAACAGTAACTAACACACAGTTCTTTCCTCTATAATATTTTTTTTCATTTATCGACTAATTTTGGGCAGACACATTTTCCCAGCTAATGTTAGGCTTTAACGGCATAAAGATCCCACACATTTTTCTGTGTCCCATAGCAGGAGTAAAACCGTTCTCGCAAGTGTATCCTGACACCATTTTTGCTTTGTAGACACACACCACTGTGTCAGTGCCTTATTAAGAATCTACTGGTCACTTACTGACATTTTTAATCCAAGACCAAAATGGGTGTTTAGTATGACCAAAACGTTAAAATTAATAGGAACCTTTCCAGACATGATGCTAAGGATACATATTATTGTTAGGGATTAACTAAATAGCATAGATTCCCTAAAAAGACACCAGACGTTTTTCATGATTGCAAAAAGTTTAATAGAATCGCTCCAAAGATTGAGCTATATGACAAAATGTTAGGTCATACAATATAATACAAAATGTAAGGTCATATTATATAATACAAAATGTTAGGTCACACTATATATTACAAAATTTTAGGTCATACTATATAATAAAGGATATTTATCCTTAAATTTGCACTATGCCAAAATAATACAATTCTAAAAAAAAAAGTGCAGGTTTTGTTCAATATTGCTCTTGTTCAATAATGTTCCAAAGCTCATGTTCAATATTCTTATCATCTGCAAATGTTCAACATTTACATCTACATGTTCAATTAAATAAATCTAGCAAAGGTGTTTTAGCCTCATTAAAGCTTGTTAATGACTGGGAGTTTTATGAATAAAGACCATCAAATATCCTACCCAATAAAACATAGATTATTTACCTTAGGATTTATAAGCAATTATTTCTAAAAACAGGCAAAAAAGAGACTTGAACTGTCATTAAAAAAAGGTTTTGTTGTCTTGTGCTTGAAAAGATTACACAGGAAAGTGGTAGCTCAGTCGTTAAGATGTTGGACTACTGAAGGTTCTGAGCTCAAATCCCAGCTGCCACTGCTGGGCCCTTGAGCAAGGCCCTTAACCCTCAACTGCTTAGTTGTATAAATGAGATAAATGTAAGTTGCTCTGTATAAGAGTGTCTGCCAAATGCTGTAAATGTATACAGAGTTCTATTTCATGTGTCACACAGGTACAACTGTCATGCCCATATCATAATCTCTCCCTGGTGATTGTGTGTGTGTTTTGGGGTTACTAATTTCTTGAGAATTTCTCTCAGGTCAAATTTGTGTTGCATTCTTAGTTTAAGAAACAAAAACACCTACTTCCTTAGAATTCACTTGGAAGAAACAACAGTGTGTTGGAAGTGCCAAAATTCTTCTTGTATTTTCTATATTTATTAGAGTGGAAATGCATTCAAATATATACATTACACTGTAAACATGGTAACTGGTTGGGATCAAGCCACGGTTGTGGTGTCTAGATATAATAATTAATAAATATATTCCTATATATATAAATATATTCTTTTGTTATATATCTAATCTTGCATTTATCAGATTCTTTATAATGAAACGTGAATGTAAAGTATTTTAAATGTAGGCTGTCTACTGTAATATTATGTGTTCGATGTAAGTAAAGGTGAAACTGTAAAAAATAAAATAAAATATGTTCTATGTAACTGGGGTGGTTCTTCCATGAGAAGGTAAACTGATCAGCCTGGTGTTTCTGAGCAATGTTTACAGATTGAGTATTCAAATGTCCTGTTCATAGCTGATCGATATGATGAAATTAAAATACACACACTATCACAATAAAGAGGTTTCCACACAACAATAAAAAATGTGGAGGGTTTTTTTCTGTCTTTTGGAACAGTATTGAGTTTGTAAATGGGCTGAGCTGAACTCAGGAAAGTTACAGTATTAAGCAGGCAACTGATCTCAAAGGTCAGAGAAGGATGAGCAACTGGCTCAGTGGATCGGTAATTGATTTTTTTTTTTCCCACTGTACCGCTGAATTCTCAAATCTGATTGTTCAGTAAGTGTTGGTTAATTTTCTTGAACAGCAAGTCTCTGATAGTGAAAAAAGAAAAAAGAGTAACTTGTGAGGGAAAAACTATTTATAGCTGTTGTAATGCAAGTGATAACAGGAACTAACTCATTTCATGGATGTTCTATAACATTAAATGTAACTGTAAATGGTTAAAAAATGTATATAAAACCAGATGCACCAAACCTGTACACACATTGGTGAAAGATGGAGCACAGGAGGAAGAGAGTGTAAATAACAGATGGTTTCTGGTTTCCAAATATTCACTCATTCATACATTTTAACATTTTTTTTTTCTAACATGATTTGAAATCAATAAATAAATAAACTGAAAATAATTATTATAGTTGAATAGTTTGTGTTCATTAAAAATATTGGAATAATTAACTTATTATCTAAAGATGTTTATAATCCAAACCTTGGACAGTGTGAGTTAGGCCAAACTGTGGGATTTGAAATCATCTTTCCAGTCACAAAAGCAGAATTATAACGACTTAAGCCACATCACCACTTTCTCATGCATAGTAAAAAGTTACAGTTGCTTCAAACTGATCCAAACTCCCGGGAGCTGTTGACTGGTGCCCTGATTCAATATTCTGCTTGGAATATTATACGATATTATATTGTGTGTGTGTGTGCATACAATATAATATAACCATATTCAATCTCATCCCTGACCCCACCAGTACCTCATATTACCAATGTGCCAATGTGCACATGTATAAACAATCATGAACACAAACCTGGGTAAAAAGAACCCAAAAAAACAAGGAAAGTATTTGAAACATCGGTCACATCCATCTTCATGACTGATAGTGGAAAAATTCGGAAAATACTTTCTCATGGAAAAGACTTCTTTTTTCCACAGTGGCACACAACTGACGTAGGCTGCATTGTCTCTGTAATAAAATAAGTGAGTTTGAACGTCTGATCAAGATTTAGAAGTTCAAAAGACTCCAAAGATTTCCAGGATCCTCAGCAAACTGAATGAAAACAAACAAACGAACAAGAACCATCTGGTTACACATCACTGAACTAACCATGTCATAAACGTGGCACAGAAAGTTCATTTGAGATCACAAATTTCCATAATAGATTATATCCAGTGATATATATACATTACCGCATTTTAGTATTATCAGTATTTTATCCCTGGAATCTTCGCAATGGGAATGTGCTGGTTCCGAATGACAAGGAACCCTGGCAGTTATCCAGGGTTCATAGTACCAAAGTTCTTGGCTTACTGGTCATGTCATGAGGAACTGACGTTCCATGTCATGGAAGAAACCAGGTGTCCAACCCATCTATAGGTCATAATGACTCAAATCAATTCAATTTTATTTGTATAGTATTTTACATAGACATTGTGATAAAGCAGCAATACAGAACTCTGGATGCAGATTTAGATCTTCAATAAGCAAGCCAGAGGTGACAGTGTCAATTAAAAACTCCCTTAGATGACATGAGGAAGAAACCTTGTGAGGACCCAGATGCCTTCCACCAACCAGTGGGCCAATCTCTCCTTAGACAAGGGAGCCTAATGTGTCTCTCCTCCATGTACTGATGGCCTGAGGGTCGGATGGGGATGGCCTGAGGGTTGGGATGGGCATTTTCTGGTTTAAATAATACTAGTGGGCTCACCTTCATGGAACACAGCTAGTCAAATTGATTGATTTATAAAATTGAGTGATATGTCTCTGGACAGAAATACCAGCAGGTTCAACCACAAGGTCACCCCAGACTCATCTGGCCACTAATACATTCAAGGTATGCAGTTCTCCTGCAGTTTTTTTTTCCAGACACACCCCCTTCAGATACATAGGCTTGTAAGGAGGGTCCTTAAGGTACTCCAGCACAAGGGGAAGATTGCCTGCCAGGCTCTTAGAAATCATGGAATTGCCCTGTTACTTTCAGGAAGATAGTTCCTGAAGAAAGGTTAGATTATTTGGGGCATCTGGCATGTTCAGGAGAGTTTTCTTTACTGCTAAGTCACAGTACTCGGTTAGCAATTAATTCCAAGGGGCAAAACCCACAGGCACAGATGACCTGGCTAGAGGTGCCAAATCTTTCCATTCACTTGGGACTGCAGATCTGCTCAGCGATGAAGCCGAAAAGGTGTTCTGACCACAAGCGAAGGCAGCAGTGGATACTACGGTCTGACCTGATGTTGGGACCATGAGCAGGACTCTATGACCTAGTTGCTGAATTCTGTACAAAGTGGCACAAGTTAGCAGTAGTAGACAAAAGGCATAAAGTTGATTGTGGGGCCAGTCAAGGGCCAGTACATCCTGTCCCAGTGGGCTGTCCAGCTCCTCCAGAGAGAACTAGATTTAGCAACATGCTAATTTGTCATTGGTGAAGAAGTCCACCTGTACCTTGTCAAACCTTTTCCAGATCCACAACACCGGTTCTAGGGGTATATGTTACTCTCCTGCGTATCTCAGTGAGGTTAACTATGGGGGACCCAACTAAGGACCTTTTGTGCAAGGTGGACCCAAGGGCTGCATGTAGTATGGTAAATCTCAAAAAACTGCACTAACAGCACATAAGCTACATTTACATTACCAGCTTCTTCACACAATTCTGATTTTTTTTGTGCTCAGATCAGCTCTGTCTATATTGATGGTTCAACTTTATAATCACAAATGACATAAATCTGTCTTTAATTTGAATGCACCTGTCCCCCAAAATTCCCCACATGTGCACATCGATTTCTTAGGCAATTGTTTCACTACTCAGCTTCAGTAGGTTCCTTCTAGTTTTGTTTGGATCAATTTCTCTATCCTTTCACTGAATGTAATCACTGCTGTTGTTGTCCTCCATTGTTGTTTTGACATGCTGCTATATTTCTATAATGCATGTGCACATTGGGAAAAACGATGTAATTCTGATCTGAGTGTTCTCATTCATGTCACATGGCTACCTATTGGATACGTATCCATTCTGGGACCACATACGAAAGTGGCTCAGGTCTGATTTGAAAAGATTGGATTTTGTTTCCATACAGTCCTGAAAAAAATCTAATCTATGTCAGATTAAGGCAGAAAATCAGATTTGTGCCACTTCAACCTGGTAATATGAACGTAGCCATAGTAAAATCCAATAAAGCTTTAGTCCTTTTAATTGATTATGTTCTCAACAGGAAAGACATATGCATTATCGCCCATGCCTTAAGGAGAAGGGGGTAAGGCTGATATTACACAGTGGTCCTGTTTCTGCACGTAAACAGTTACACACAGCCGCCAATCAAATGTGGTGCCATTCATGGTGATTTGCATTAACAGATGTGAGAATGTTATTTTCAGCATAGAGCTATGTCCACTCTTAATATTAACTCTTAACATTACATTTATACTCTTCATATTATTCTTAACATTATTAAGCCAAACCATCTATAACCTATTAAAAATATTTAAGTAATGCATTTGAACTGACTATCAAGTCTGCAGTCTTTAGAGTGTGGAAAAAGAGTCATTAAAATAAAAAAATGAGTTTCTTACTGCTTAAATTGATGTAGTTTATAAGTGTAGCATCTGATCTTCCATATTCTGTATTTTCATTGTGTGGGTATTATCATACTATCAATTGCAGTTTTCAAAGCAGTTCTTAATATACTGTAGGTCTCTACACTGAAGGGTAAAGCAGCACAGAGGCACTTTTTTCATGAGTGTGCCATATCATGCCTGTAGCAGGATCTTGTTAATTCATTTTATTTGTGTTTTTTCATTTATTAAAATTGTTATATGTTTCCTTTGCTGATGGGAAAAAGAGTCAAGCTCCCACTTACTCTGTTTTCCAGTGTTCCCAATCAACAGAGATTTTCAGCACAGATAAGTGACAGAATTTCTCTTCCTGCCTCCTTCTCTCATTTCTGCTTTCCTCTACCTCTCTCCTGTTGCCCAATTCTCAGGCTGTCATCTCCCTGGTTTTCCTCAACATCTCCTTTCCTGTCTTATTTGTCCCCTTTTGCTGTTACTCAAGCTAACACACCAAAAAAAGGTCAAAGTTCCAAATTTGTTTAACAAATAAAATAAAAGGTAATCTCTCCAGAGACAGAGGTCTAATTGCAATCCCTGTTCAACCATAATGCGATTGAGGAGCTCGAGGACTTTTTAGGCCAGTTGGTGCATACTGAAGGCCTTATCCTCCGCTCATAATCCAATTGCTGAAGATTAATCCATGTGACCACATTGATAAAATCTTTGTTCTGTGAATGGATGGGACTGGGACACAAAATAAGCTGCACACAGAAAGAGAGTGCTGATATTAGTGGGACTATTAATTTAAAGGTTAGCAATGAGCAAAATAAAATGTCCAGCATTGACAATAATTAACATCATTCATAGATAAAACATCTACTTGCTCCTGCCATTAGACTGTATTATGTAGAGCTATTATACCACAGCTTGGGCATGCATCCAAGACAGATCTAATTTAAGTGCCGTGATGAAACTGCAAATTAAAAGGCCTGAGTGGCAGAGTACACCATCAAAATAAAGTAGTAATTGTATCCTGTTGGGTTTTCCAAAAGAATTTTAAGTGGTTTAGTAGATTTTCATCACTGGCATACTCTCATACACTTGTAAACAAACCATTACTGATGTGATTACTTACTGCAGTACATAACTGGCTGGGAATAAAAGTAGTTCTCAAGAAATTAGACCTTCCATTGATGGATTGATTGTGCCAGATCACCTGATGTTTTGAGGGTTGTGACAAACAACCAACCATATACAATAAACAATGAAAATAATGATTCAAGTCATTGTGGAACTTGCATTTCTCATAAATGATAGCAGCAAAATGACATTATCAAAATTGACATTAACATTATTTGACAAAATAAATTGCATCATTGAAAGAAAGAAGCCTTTGGAAGCTCTAATATCACTAGCTGCATAAATTTCATTATATTTCATCATCATGAGGAAAAGCAAAGGGCTTACAACAGAAAAGCAGGAAAAGCACCTGACCTGCACAACTGAGATCATTCATAATAAGTCAATAAATCAACAAATAAATACTATTGGGCACAGCCAGGGCTGAAACAAGGGCTTTCATTCCCTGCCTCATCCACATCCCCCCACCCCCATGCATACAAAGATATCCTTGCCCAAAATATGTTTGCCTCTGCCAGGAGGTTAATACTTGACTATAGATGGACCTTTCAAAAAGATAGTGACACCAAACAGATATTCAAATCTGCATAGAAATCACTGCAGAGTATTGTCATTTGAACCCAAGATCTTCGTACCAGTGTTCTCTAAGGGAAGGCTTTGCAAATTGATGTAGATGTGCCAATAATTTTAAAACCAGCTGAAGAACATTTATGCTTGAAACCAAAACATTGTGTAAAAAACAATCCTATACAGTGTCCCCTCACTATAAATTTGTTTTATAATGCACCTTACCATTAGAATGCAGGGCTTGTCCATTTCTTCTTGGATTTATATTCGAAGGTGTTCAAAAATCACCATGCATGACTATAAAACATGGCCAAACCTTGTTAATCTAAAGATGACCATTACTCCTGTCTGAACCCAAAGGCCAAATTCGTATGAATCTGATGTGTCTTGTTTTCCAACAGCACTAATGTAACTCAGGCTCCTCTGTATGAAGTCAGAGTGTATCTCCACCAACAGTCTAATATTAGAGAGCGGGGGTCATCATGGGACACTTCCTCCCTAAACAGAGAGTATTTGGGGTGTGACCGAGGAAGTCAGGCATCAATGGTTTTTATTCAGAACTGTAAATACTCCCGGTGCTTTTGTTGGACTGAGCCACATGGCAAAATGATAATAATAATAATGAAGGATGGACATTCTCAACTGAGGACACTTAAGCTAAGGTGAACCAGAGTGAGTGTGATGATGAGGTTTAAAGGGTTGGATGCATATGACTGATTTTGGGTATTGCCATGGCTCAGGTTTTTGATGTATATTAACGTGCCATTAGGTTTTCCACTGAGCTGAGCCAAACACGACGGTCACATTTATACTCAATTTCTCAGATAAGAACACTTTTATTCGGAAAATAGTCTGGAAATGGGTTATGAGAAAAGGACATGGTCTTGGGGAGCCGTTTGATTGTGTTTATAACAGTTATTCTCAAGCAGGCTATATTATAAGCACAGAGCTCAATTTCTGTTAGACAGTAAGTCCAAATTCAGACTGTCCAAAAAGAAAAAAGAATGATAGAGGACATTCTTATTTTTCAAGTATATGTTTTGTAATACAATATTCCAGCTAACTGAGAAAAACAATCAAATCTGCTGGTGGTTTATTAACATGTAGTTGGATTATTTTACTTTGGTTTCTCTTCCTTTTACCATTTTCCTACTACCCGTTGTTCTATTTATTCAGGTGCATACAAAATGAAGGGGATGTCTTTACGTCTGCACTTTCTTTTTGTCTGTAGTGGGCCACTTTATTAAAAGCTGTAGGGAACTCTGGATCCTGATTTGCTCTCAAGAGACCATTTTTTATGGTGTAACATTGTTACTCAAGAGAAGAGCTTAGGTCATCCTATCCCATTACATATAACAACACATTAAGCAAAACGATTTGGTGAATAGGACTAAACATAATACAGGGAAATATTATACTTGTTTATACACAGTTATCATACATGGTTGGGCTACTACAGTACAATAAAATGCAATACAGAAAATATACAGGACAGTATGAGAGATAGTATAAAAAGTTTTAGTATATAGTACATGGCTAACTCCACAGCACATAAATCAACTAGAAAAGCCAGCTAAAATTAGCAAAATAGCTAAAACCCAGAAACAAAAACAAAAACACAGACACCCAAAACGAGCAAGATCTGTGATCTGAAGTTCTGGTTACAGTCCAAACCCAGTGGTCTAAGGTTGTCAAGATTTCTCTCGTTGTACATTGTAATCCCAGATTAAAACAATCCAGACATCCTAGCTACCCAATGAACACAGAGCAGATAACAGCAACAAAAAATAAATGAACAGAGAACAAAAGCATCCTGAAACTGGTGCTGTGATCATGCACTAGCAGACAATTAAATCAGAGAATGCAATTACAGACATGACCAAACTCTGTAGTAGTCTAGACAAATACTCTGTAGACAAAAACTAGTTAACCTTAGCGAAATAACTAAAAATACAGAGAGGAGAACAAAAAACATGTCATGGGGTGATCAGATAGGCAGACGTGACCAAGTTCAGGACTCTGAAGCCATCCACACAGGTGCTGTTAGAAACTAGCCAGCCAATATTCACTAGCTGTCTAAAAACAACATTTGGAAAATAAAAGACACAGCACTTGACAGAAATGACCAAGCTTAGGAGTCTAGGCCCAGTCACACAAGCACATTTAGCAAACCAGATGGCTAATGGTAGCTAGCTAGTTAACTAGAACAATAGTTAACTTCAGACAAAAAATGTTAGCAAACTAGACAGCATGTTAGCTCATGCCTGGCAGACACAACTGAGCCCCCAAAACCACAACTATCTTTTATATTGGCTTGTGATATTGTTGTTCTCTTGTTTTTTTCCTTCCTTGAGCACAATGTGGGTCAAAATTTCCTGTTTCCTCCTTCAAATTGGGCAGACATAGGAAGTTTACTTAAAAATAGAATATCTGTTAATTTCACACAGAAGCACTGGCAGCCTTGGAACATCAACACAATGTCTGTCAAAGGTTACAAGAAACACTTATTAACTTAGAAACTTGTAGCAGTACACATGTCCTTCCTGAATTTTTTCCAAAGCTCAAATTCTTTCAGACATTTGGCTGTGTATATGTAAATTTTGTCCTCAGAAACATTTTGAGGTCTCAGATCACACACACATGGGATTGAGCTCAGATACTGTCTTCATCCAGACTCTAGTCTTTGCTTCAATGCTTTGTTGTGGATGTTAAAAAGGTGCAGAGACACAGTAGTTTTGCTGTTTTCCTGAAAAAGTATTGCATTCAGTCACACGTAATCAATAGCACCCTGTTGAGTCCAAGACTAGCTGGTCAAGACCAGAGACTAAAATTCAGCAGACTTAGGGTTTTGAGGACCTCTGGGCTTTAACCATTATTGGGGCCCTATACAAACACCATGACATGAATTTACAACTGCTCCAACCAGAAAACTCCAACCAGCTACTACTACTACAAAAAAAACCAGCAAGTATTCTTGGATATTAACTAAAGCACAGAGCCTGTATTATTGAGTCATATCCAATTGACCCTGCTGAAATCAGGTGGTTGGTAATGTCAAACTTTTCACACTTTTCTTGTTTGCTGCACTTAACGCTGGTCCCTAAGGATTCAGCGTCACTCTGGATCAGGGGGGTATTTCATGAAGTGGGCTAACTGGATAAGACAGGCTTATTTCAACAAGCTAATTTCTGTCAATTTTGGTTCCAACAAAGCTGCTTACTATGGCAACATGTGCTTTTAGACAAATCTGTATCCACATGATAGATGTAGGATATCAGAAATATATCATATCTGAAGAGAAATAGCTTACCCTTTTGACAAGAATGACTGGAAATTATTGTTAATGACATGTTTGGTTACCTGGCATACATAATTTCATTGGCTTCGGCCTTTAGATTCGTCCTAAGTGACAGGTATAAAACATTATTTATTAGTATCATTCTTATTCATTGCATCAATAAGTCACATTTCAACAACAGGAATTTAAAAAATCTTCTCCAAATCAATCCATCATCAGCATAATATTGTATGTACACAGTAAAATTGACTACATATTAAGATGCTGGCCTACATAACATTCTATAATTCCTTTCTTACAGCAATAACAACAATAACAGGGTTTATATTTTCCAAATTCATAACCAATCTTTTCTAAAATTAACTTAACAGCAGTTTAACAATTTTCTGCTGTGCTGCTTCTCGAGCTTTGTTAATTGCTGATGTGTTGTTTTTCTTAGCAATAATGTTTTTATACTCATCGAATAATTTAATAATTTTTCACTCTTCAAGTGTAGTGAAAAAGCATCTCTCTCATTTGCTGCCATATCCCTATTCTCACTCAACTGCTTATATATTATGTGCTGGCACGTGAGCCTCCATTGGCAAATTCTGGCTTGAATTGGCAGAAATAAGTTGCACCTGAATTTCACTGATGAAAGGCACTGACCATGGATTGACTTGTTATGCTAAATCAAGCAAGGCTGTTCCAAATAAGCCCCAATTTCTTAGCTCAGTTCGTGGAATACCTCCCAGGTGTTTCCTGACTCGATTAAACAGGTGTAGTTGGTTCTCTTTTCGATGTCACATTCATATCATGGAGTCTTACAATAGTCTGGTGTGCCATTCATGTGCTACTGACCATATATAAAAGTCTGCATATGAAACTAACTTTAGTGCAATAAAAGAAATACAATGTCATTAGCTTAACATCAAACCTCTACTTAGCCACAAAACACCATTTTCTCTAGCAGAAAGGATACCTTCACTTTTAGAAGTAACACTATATGGCCAAAAGTATGTGAACACCTGACCATCACAACCAGATGTGCTTTGATGAACAGCCCTTTCCAAAACCATGGGCATTAATGTAGAATACATGGAAAAGCCCAAGCACAAATGCCAGTAAGTCCAAGACAAGAGAGAAAACATCTGTAAATGGACTCTAGCCCTAGTAATCAATCTCTGGTACAAAATCTGAAATGTAATATGAGCTTTGTAGTAAGATCACCATAGTAAGTGCGCTATGGTAAGGTCCACACTAGCAGACCTTGGACCATAAACAACATCTTGGGTGCAGTGGGGTTTGCAGTGGTTTGCTTATGAAAGTGAAACCACATCCGAAAACACACACACACTCATACTAAATTTGAAGATTTCAGGCAAAATAAATCAATAACTAAAATATATAAACCTTTTCATTGAAATATATTCCACTGAACAAAATATGGGGCAATAAAAAAATACTTTCTAAAACTAAGCTATAAATAGTCCCTAGAAGTTAGAAAGATGGTTTTATTTTTACTTTATTTTATAGGGCATTTTATTAATTTAAAATAAAATGTAATGGATGTAATAAAAAGTGACATTTGATAAGTAATCCAGTATTTTATGTTGCCAATCACATTTTCTATGTTGCACTTTGTCATAAATGTTTAAGTACATCTTCATATTGATTGATGTTACAAATATCTTTATACACCCATACGTACTTGAAACAAAACTTATATTTAGAGTATTATACACTACATTCATTTTATGAGATGTTTTTTATGAGGCAAACTTAAAAAATGTGAGCTATTTATTTTATGAGTTTAATAAATGCAGAAAATAAGCACACAATGATGCTTGTTAGAATTTTAGTTGCTGTTCTCACAGTTAGCTAATTTCCCACCTTGCAGTGTTTTCACTAATTACACAACTGATGGTGAGGTCTTCAAAAAAAAAAAAGTTAGCCCCATACTGCACAGATCAACATTTCTGCTTTGTTTCAGTCCACAGCTTGTAGATGCAAAGGTGATACAATGTAATCAAATGATGAGAAATTGATCTGCACAGAGAAATTCCATGATGTATTCTGTTCTCGTCCCACCCGGGGTGAAGTCTCCAACCTCACGTCCAGTGTTCCAGGAATCCACAACCCTGACAAGGATAAAGCAATTAATGAAGGTGAGTGAATGATACTGTAAGCTTTAAATAAAATACACTAATCTAAACCAACAGAAGTAAACTTTTAATAGTAGTACCTAATGATGTAAATGGTGTTGGATTTGCCAAATGAAGATGGAAGGACGAAATTGCTTTTTGATAGAAAGATCAGTGTAAGATGTGCACTCACCCACCCATGGCTTGAACAAGTCCTGGAAAACAGCATGTACTCATTTTTCTGCCGGGTCTTGGTTATTCCGGTCCTGTGCCTGTTTCCTGTGCAGATGTTTTGTGTTTGCACTTTTATGTCTTGTTTTGTCTGCTCTGAGGGTGTGTTGATATGTCTCAGGGTTCACAGACAAGCCAGTGCAATTGTGGCATTCATATCAATCTGAAAAGATTAAGAAGGCTTCCAAGGGAACCTCTGTAGAAGGTTTAAATGGAGGTAGACCAAAGGTGGTAATTTAGGTTTCAGTATTTTGTTAAATATAGTGTCAGAAAAAAAACAGTTTTAACTTTAGTGACCAATACATGATTTTATACTTGATGGCTATCAACTTTTGCCCCCAGAACTGATGTATGCCATCTCATAAAAGAAAGCATGTTGGGGTAAAAAATTTTGGGGTAAAAGAAGGTTGTTGGGTCATGAGTGTTGAAAAATTCCTTTATGTGCTTCTCTAAGCGCTCTCCAACATCAACAAATTCCATCCCATCACCGATGAAGTCACAGCATGTTACCAAGTTTCCTGTGGTATTTTCTTGAAGTTCTTGAGATGTATGAAGTACAAGCATAGCACTGGCTAACCCCACAGGGTCACTATTTGAATAAATGAGAAACGAAAAGGTCATTTACCACCTTAACTGTGTTTATCATACCATATACATATCACACAAAGACTAGGAAAGACCTAGAGGCCAAGTTGTCTCTTGTGTTATTTCAGTCAGAGAGGTTGGACATTAGCCATTTAAACACACTTAACAGCCAAAGAAAATAAAGGGTCTAGGGTTCAAAGAATCGCCACACATATGGAACATGTAGGTTGGTGGTGTAGCTACAAATATCCCATATATACTGTATGTACAGATGTTCCATTTGCCATCCACCATATGGCTGTTATGAGCTAAAACTGAAGGTTAGCCCAGACAGCTCTATCCCCAGCCACAGACTCCAGCTCCTCCTGGGGGATCCCCAGATGTTCCCAAGCCAACTGTGAGATATGATCTCAGTATCCCATATCTTTAGGGGGCATGGCTGATGCAACTCTAGTGCGAGTCAACCAAGTAGCATATCCGTAAGGTGCCCAAACTACCTCAACTAGCTCCTTTTAATTTGGAGGAGCAGCGGCTCTGCTCTGAGGTTCTCCTGAATTGTGGAATTTTTTCACCCTATCACAGCGAGTATACCCAGCAACCTTGCGGTGGAACATAATTTCCACTGCCTGGAAATTGTGATATTCTTTCAGTCACTACACTCAGCTCATGATCATAGGTTTGGATAGCAATGTAGATTGACTGGTGAACATAAAAGAGAAAGGTACAGTGACTGTAACAATGATGCTGTGGATGCAATCTATTTGTTAATCTCATGTTCTCTATCAGCTAAAAACACCAAGACCCAAATCCAGGGTCCCCAAAGCCCAAACCTACACCAAAGCTTTCAAGGCTAAAACGTCTAATAGACCTATTAAGACCTAAACCAAGACCAGACCCTCAGATCCCAGACCCAAACTAGACCAGACCTCCAAGATCCAGACTAGACCAAACCCAAGATCCAAACCAGAACAAGACCAAAATCAGAACTATATCCAGAATGAGAGCATGACAGACCTTACAAGACTCACATTATACCATCCTAGCCCCGATTTATTTAAGTTCCAGGTGCAGACCTTGAGCAAAATCCTCAGGTTCAGTCTCAGTCACAAATGCAGACCCTACAAGACTCCAGAGGCAGACCAGGACTCTCTAAGACCCAGACCCTGACCTAGCCTTTGAAGTTTTCAAAGTTAAATTGATCCAAATTCAAAAAAGACACAAACTCCTGCATTTCCAGATGGCTTGCACACTGAAACAGAATTTGACATCTTAGCATCATTGTTAATGTTTGAAAAAATTGGGGGAGGTCTCATCAATATACCACACACAGGATGAGAGAATTACAGTTAAACAAGATGTTTGTGTACATTAAAGAATATTTTCTAAGAGGATTTATTTAACCCTCCTATTATCTTTGGGTTCAATTTGACCCCATTCAATGTTTAACGTCTCTAAATACATGGTTGACATCATTTTTTTTGCTTCTTATTCAATGACTTTTCCTAATTTAATGGGGACAAGGGGGGAAAACATAAAATTAACATTATACAAATATCTACAAATTTTTTCGATTTCCTGTACACATTTTGTAGCATCAGTGTTCCTTGGGGTCAATTTGACCCCAGGCTGTTTTAGCTGTATAAAACATATAAGAAATATCAAAACTCTACACACATTTGTTTTAGATGATATTGAGGGTCACTATAACATACAATTTTATAATCTTCAAAAAAACTTCCTTATGCTTTAGGGCCCTAATCTAACATAGCCATACCTGTAGTATTGCGAGAAACACTCATAGTTCACATGACAATGGGAAGGGGTAAACACAGTTCTCATGAGGACACTGATGGTTCACCCAACATAGGGGAGGAACAAACATATAAAACACAGAAGCCTTCTCTAAAAGTTCTCTTGGTGCTCTGTGGGCTCTCTTTTTATGAAAAAAAAGATTGAAAATTAATTGAAAATGACCTTTTAGCAAAGGTTTTCTGTCAATGACGTTTTGTCACAGTTCTTTGACAGTGAAAGTGACATAGGGGAGAATGTGTATGAGACAGAGTATAATGTTGAGGAGGACATTGATTACGAGGCATCCTCCTCTGATGAGAATGATACTCTTAGTGTTGACCCTCCTGTTGTCTCTCAACCACCAGCAGACACATTACCTTCCAAAAATGCAAAGTTATTATGGTCCTCTCCCCACTTGAATGGCAGGGTAGACTTAGTGCTGCTAATGTCATCAAAATGGTCCTCAGCCCCACCAGATACGCTGAGGGTGGTGTTAGACATGGCTGAAGAACTGAATGGTCATAACATTACATGTGATAATGTTTTTTTCACATTGTACACCCTGGGTGAGGAACTGCTGAAAAGGAAGGTTACCATGTAGGGGACAATGAGAAAAAACAAGCTGGAGCTTCCCTCTGAGTTTCTTGCAATGAAGAACAAGAAGGTAACATCTTCAATGTTTTGCCTTCACTGATGGAGCCACTGTCATCACTGCCATCTCCTTTTGCCCCAAGAAAGGGAAAAATGTCCTGCTGATGAGCACCATGAACAAAATGCTGTCCTGAGCACCAGAGAAGACAGGAAATCATAAATGGTCTTGGACTACAATTACTACCCCTTCTGTTTTACAACAATCATTCTAAATGTTTGAAATAGTGTTTGTTTTTCCTGGGGTCAAATTGACCCAGAACATAATACATGTTGCTATCCTTGATAACAGAAATTGTTCTTCTTTCCAAATGTTATAAATAACAAAAATCTGTACTTAGAAATAATATAAAGCCTTTAAAAAAACAAAAAGATCTTTCTTTCCAATTGTAGGTCAATTAGTGAGATTTTATTCAATTCATTCAAGATTCAAAGAACTTTATTAATCCCAGGGGGAAATTGCTTGTGATTTATGGTGATTTGCGTATTTTTCCATAGTCACACAATCGGTATTCTGGATGTATAAAGGGGGGTCCTATATTTTATTTAAAGAGCTATTTAGGTAGTCAACAAAGAAACATAAAGTACTTGACACACAAACTTGGGTAAAAATCATATTCTGGAGGTTTAAATTGCTGGGGTCAAATTGACCCCAAGGATAAAAGATGTTAGTAATTTTGAGGATATTAGGAGGGTTAACACACACTGTGTTATCAGATTTACAGGATTGCATTTCATTGAGTAATCATAAAGCAATCATGGTGGTGGCTCCGGTGAGTGTATTTTTCCATTTCTTATGTGTAAAAGGTTCGTCACCAGCTATAATTATGTGGTCAACATTAAATGGAAATTAGCAGAGGTATGCTCAGATTTAGAGGCCCAAGCTGGTGATGACAAACGCAGAGACAATGTATGTGGCTTTGGGTAGTGGTCAGGGTGGTCAAGGATTAATTTTTTTGTATGTTTGTCATATGCCTGAAGGTCAGTCTATTATGTACAAATACATTTGAAATGTTCCTCTCTTGTCTCTGGGCTGTTTGAGCCACAGGAAGCAGAAATACAGCTCCAACAACCAAAAACACCAATAATAATTGTCACTCATTTGGTTGAATCTGAATCTACTGTATCTATAACATTATCAGAAAAATACAGTCAATACTGATGATCACATTAGAGATTGAGATGTAACATTAAAGAAAATTGCTTATTACAATTCATAAGAGCAACTAGACTGTGATATCATTTTAATGTAGGCTAACAATTTTCTTGGATTCCACATGACTGAAGTCAAATGAAAATGCTATAAACACTACACTCACTTCTACTCATAACATCAATCATTAGTCTTTTTCCATGTGAATTTGCATTTGAGAGTGGCTTTAGTGCAACTGGTACAAATATATTTGAAGAAATTTAAAGCATTTATTTTACAACATTATAAAAAGAGCCATATTCACCAAGTGCTACCCTCAAAACAGCAACTAATCCAACTGAGAGAAAAGGCCTATGTAAGACACAAAGATTAATAATCACCTTCCTTCAACACCTGCAAACAGAGCACTGCTAACACGTAGTTGAATGGAAGAATGATAGTGCTGGTGCGTAATAGTCAACTTTTAGGTGCTTTGTAATCTCTATGGAAAGCCACAACCTCTGAAGAGACTGGGAACAAAACGGCAAAAGCGTAGTTTGTGTTCTTACTGTCATAAATGCTTTCAAATGCTGAGCTATAGTTTTCATTTGGAAAACATTAATACCTGATAATAGGGGCTGAAAAATCAGCGGTCTAGTCCTGTCTGTAGTGGATATACTGTAGTGACTAGTCCTGATGGCTTTAGAAAAACCTCTGAGACATTTTTGTCAATGTGTAGTCTCTCCAAAGGTGATTATGTACAATGTGTGCTGTTATTCTCACATAACTAGATCATGTTAAAAAAAAAAATGTGCAAAGTCTTTGGATACATTTGATTTTTCAAATTTATATATATATATATATTTTTTTTTGGTGGATAGACCCAGAGATTAAAATAAAATAAATAAATAAAGTTACACCTCTAGTATGAATTTGAAATCCATAGACCATGTTGGTTTATTGCAACTAGTATAAATTTAGTTGACTATGTTATTTTTAATAAGCAGACCTTTATTGTAAACAATTATGAGCCATATATACAGTATAAAATGCTATCTCGGAGTAAATTTGATTTAAATTTTGATCAATTTTATTTTTTGTCCTATATTTACCCAAAGAATACTACATATACTACAAAAAGTAAAGTATCCAACCCCATTATATTGGCTGACAAAATCTCTGTTGTATTAGGAGCATCAGTGCTTTCATTTCATTTTAAGTGATAAAGTAAGTAATATAGTAATAAAGATTAAGTTTGTTTTCAGTTAAACTAGAGGTGTTGGACTAACTAGCAAGGTGCAGTCTGTTAGTGTGGATCATTTCTTTGCAGGTCAAACTTTACAAACTTGTAGGAAAGAAATTACACTTTGTCCCACTGAATGGTGCATTATTCACTTATGGTTTTGTCTACAGATTCAGTTTATTTTCCTAGTTATATTTATTAAATCTTTTTTTTTGCCTGTTTTATTCAGTTGTGTGAAAATTGCAGGTATATTTAATCAGGTCTGATAGAGGCATCACAGGAATCAGTGTATCTTCAGACCATTGTTTTTGATTCATTCATCATTAACTGCTTGGTCAGGGTGGTGGTAAGTCTAGAGTCCATTCTGGGAATACTGAGCACAGACCAATAATACACCCTGTTTTGGGGTGTCCATTGCAGGGAATCCAAAATTAAACTGCACTCTTTTGTAATAGCGGTTCAACTGGCTACGGAAAGTGCAACACTCTACAAAGCATCACATATTACTTATGCCCTACACACATGCAGTAAGCGGAATTACTGCATTTAACAAGAATATTTGCCAGATTATTTATTTATTTATTTATTTATTTATTTAAACTTAGATAAAAAGTCGGGGTCTCTCAATTAAAGGGGTCTCCCTTAACATTGTCATTACAATGTTAATTCATTTTGGAAAACCACTAAGCCTCTTCTTCATGGTTCTGTCTCGGCACAGGACTGCTATTGTTTCTGCTCAACCTTCTCAAGAGGAAAGACCTTCAGTAATCCGATTGATCCAAGCTTCTCTGGGTTCCCAAAGACTGAGTCAAAAACATGATTGACCAAAGTGAGATCAAGCTGTTCAGTTGAGGCTTTGGGCCTTTTTAAGTTAATTGAATTAGTGGTTAACTCATACTTTTAAATTTTAGGTCAGAGGTCAAGAAGCACTTTTAATTCTAGAAAATACATTATAAATTTGCTGCATGCTCAAATTTGATTCAATTTCAATTGTGTTAAAATTCCAATAATAGTAAAAACTAAATTACATTAAATGACCAGTATTAACAATTTGACTTACTATTCAACTGACTGTTCAGCAGTATTCAGACTGTTCAGCTTTGGAATGATTCAGTAGTTAAATGCCTATAAGTCACTCCTTCATAATATAAAGGCTGAAGACTTCACTAAGCTTCCTTGAGCTATTTGTACTAGCATGAGGATTTTTTTTTTTTATTTAGCCTACAGAGCACTTCTTCAAACACTAAGACATGAGCAGATACTGCCTCCTTGTGGTATTTGTAGGAACGTTCATCTATAACATTTGTCGATAGGTTTCCTGTACTTGTAGAATTTTGGCTGCAACTGTTTGATAGGATTGTAAGTATAATTTAATTGGGTTTTTTAATACAATCTATTTGATATAGCAATAGCTATATCACACCTCCATTAAAGCTGACCACACCTCCATCCTTCTTCTGCCTGCATACAAACAAATACTCAAACAAGAAAAAGAGGGTTCTCAGGACAATCTGTCAGTGGAGTGAAGAGGCTATCTTCACAATTCAGGACGGTTTCCAATCCACAGATTGACAGATTTTCAAGCATGCAGCAGACACGGACATTAATGAATACACGAACACTAGATCAGTATGTGCACTGATAGAAATGTGTATCAAATCCTTCCTGAACAAGAAACCCTGGATTAATGCTGTTGTCAGGGCCAAACTTAGAGCTTGAACTTCAGCCTACAACTCCAGGGATGTGGGTGCATACAGGGAAGCCAAGAGAGGCTACAGAGCAAAGGTTGTGTAGAACTATCAAGGATCTGACCTCAAGCTTATGTGGAATGGTTTGCGTTCTATTACAGACTACAATTGAGGGACTATCTGCCTCACTACCTCATGAAATGAACACTTTCTATGCTCGGTTTAAGGCAAACAACACCTTCCCTGCAGTGAAACTACTGGTGGACTGCAACAGCTGCACATTTACCATCTCTGAGGTTGATGTGATGAGATCCTGCAGGACAGTCATTGCACACAAGGCGCCATGTCTTGATGGCGTTCATGGCCATGTTAAAGCATGTGCCAGCCAGCTAGCGGAGGTTTTCACGGATATCTTTAATATCTCCCTAAGACTGTCTGTGATTCCCACATGCTTTAAGAAGACCACCATTGTTCCTGTCCCTAAGATGTCTGCAGCCAGATGTCTGAATGACTACCGCCCGTGGCTCTGACCTCTACAATTATGAAGTGCTTCAAGCGGCTAGTCAAAAACCACATCTGTTCCTCCCTTCCGGCCACCATGGACCCTGTCCAATTTTGCATACCACGACAACAGATTGACGGATGATGCCATTGCTCTGGCGATGCACAGTGCTCTCACACACCTGGATAAGAAAAACTCCTATGTGAGAATGCTGTTCATTGACTACAGGTATGCTTTTAACACCATCATTCCAGCCAAACTCATCACAAAGCTCAAAGTCTTAGGACTGAACACTCATCTGTGCAATTTCATTTTGGACTTTCTGACAAGCAGACCCCAAGTGGTGAAAAATCAGTGACTGCAGCTCCTCCACACTGTCTCTGAACACTGGAGCTCCACAGGGGTGCGTTCTCAGCCCCCTCTGGTACTCCCTGTTCACTCACCACTCTGTCACCAAGCGCAGCTCCAATATCATTTTCAAGTTTGCTGACGACACCACAATCCCAGCCCTCATCATGGACGGAGATGAGACAGCTTACAGAGATGATGTCTGAGTATTATCAGAGTGGTGAAATGACAGCAACCTCTGCCTCAGCATCATCAAAACTAAGGAGGTGAATGTGGACTACAGGAGGCTGCAGGAGGATGGCCACATGCTTTATACATTGGTGGGGCTGCTGTGGAAAGAGTTAGGAGTATCAAGCTCCTCAGTGTACACCTCACCGACGACCTGACCTTGTCCCTTCACATTAAGACAGTGGTGAAATCTGCTTGTCTGCGACTCTACTTCCTGGGGAGGCTCAGGAAGTTTGGTTTCCCCCCCAAAATCCTGACCAACTTCTACAAATGCACCATAGAGAGCATCCTGACTGGATGCATGACTGTCTGGCTTGGGTGAATTCATTATTGGCAACAAACTCCTAGCCTTACAGGACATCTTCCATAAAGTTCCTGAAATCACCCCACACACAGACTGTTTAGCAGACTGCCATCAGGAAGATGGTACTGCAGCGTTCAATCCAGAATCCAGGATCCTGAATAAACTGTAATCCACTCATTACTCCTTCTTGCATTCTTTCACTCATGCCTCCACTACCTCCCACACACTGGTCACCTCACTGACAGCCCAAAGACACTCATGGACAATCTCTTCATATGTTTCTCTCACTTTTGGGCATGTTGCAATAGTTCTAAGGGCATTATTACCACTTTACTGCCACTAGGGACTAAGTCCTGTCCGTACAGCTGTACAGTACCTGAGCCTCATGACAGCATTTCAATTACAATTGTCACTGACATTTTGTGCACATGACAAATAAACTTTGCTTTGAACTTGGCTATCAGTGTGGAGTCCAGGTACCCCAATAGGTATGTACAGCATAGCCAAAGGTTCCTCATGTTTGTTTTATTATTAAGTTTTCATATGAGTTATATTTATTATTAGGTTTTCATAGTCATTAGTCTACAAGTAGGCCTGGACTTAAAATTTATTTGAATCTAATATCAATTTTAATAGAAATGTGTTCTGTGTGTGGAAATTTTAGCCCAAATATCACTGTGCACATTTAAATAATGATATAATAATAATATAATATTAAATATTTTGAGAATCCCTGCTATATAGTACCATTCTTTTAATGAAATATCATGTAATGATAGGGACATCATAAAATATCGTTAGCATATTTTATTTTATGTAGAAGATTCCATTATATTTTGGTGGTATATTAAAGCATAT
This sequence comes from Pangasius djambal, assembly GCA_022985145.1. Lineage (NCBI taxonomy): Eukaryota > Metazoa > Chordata > Actinopteri > Siluriformes > Pangasiidae > Pangasius > Pangasius djambal. The sequence goes on from CM040999.1 coordinate 5,069,237, forward strand.
TAAATATTACATTGATTTTGAAACAGGTCAATTTATAATTAGGAGTATTACATTTACTTCTAGTAACATTCACAGAGTAGTTACGTCTGATCATATCTTTAATCACAAGTGCATTTTTAGATTTTGATGTGAGACATTTGTAAATATAAAGTCCCATTTAGCTTCCGTATCCACCCACAGTACTCATACTCGCAATTCTGCATGACATATCACACTATCATATAACTCAGTAGAAGAAAGTTTAATAAAAGACTGCTCTACTTTAGCAGAATGAAAAAGCAACCATTGACTCTAATTCACAGCCCTCCCTCAATATCCTCCACCCTGAGAGGAAATGTCACACTGCAGCTCTAAACATGCTTGACCTACGAAATACTCACTACTTCCTGTGATATATTAAAAGAGCTGACCTCAAAAGACCATTCCTCTGTTTCCTGCAACATGCTCCATATTCTCCATTTAACTCTGTCCCCCACTCCATCTCTCTCCCTCTCCCTTATCTCCTCTTCATATTCCATTTTTATACGAGGATTAAAACACTTGTTGCAATGTTATGGGAAAATAATCAGTGAACAACAGTGTAGCTAAGTTCCTGCTAACACCATGTAGTTGATTATTTTCCTATAACGGCATGTTCTGATGTATTTTATTTCTCTTATACCACAATGATGTTACAATTTTTAATTTATTATTGAATGTAATCTTATATTTTTTATCTATTCATAGTTATATTATTATTCTGGATTGTGACTGAGACAGGTTGTTACAGCTCTAAACAGCTGTTCTCTTAACAGACTCTGTTTTTTCAAGGCAAGGGAGGCAGGGTCTCCTCAAAAAATTGGATGAGAAAATAATCGATATTGCAAAAATAAAACGACGCAAATATTACTAAAAATGACATTAAAAGTATAAAAGCCACTCGATTTTATAAAGTAACCCTGTCCAACAGCGACACCCGCAGGTAAAGTTACAGCAGAGGCTTTGCCTCCCCTCAGCCCATTGACGTGCCTCGGGTTTAGTAGGGGATCATTGAGAATGAATGGAGGAAAGTCACGTGAGAGGAGGCAACGCCTCCATCGCGCTATAATTGGATATGATCGGCTATGATTGGGTGTGATAGGTTATGGTTGGATGTGATTGGTTCGTTCGATAAATCCCGCCTCTTGTTTTCGTGCGAGCTCCCGGCCTGAATGGACAAAATGATGGCGTTACTGACTAATTATAAAGTAAGTAAACAACTCACCCGCTTAGATATCACTGCTTTGTGTCACGTCAAAAATGAAAACTTGAAGTGGCCTGAAAACGTGATGACTGTTAGTTTTTAGTGAGCGTTCAGCTTGATGAAATGAAAGATGTATCTTCGTGTCTGTGTTTGTGTTTACAGAGCTGAACATCAGTTCACAAATAAAATAATAGTAGTAACACTTTACAATAAGGTGTCATTTTATTAACATTAGTTAATGTGTTAACTAACATGAACAAACAACGAACATTTATTACAGTATTTATTAATCTTTGTTAACGTTAAAAATACAGTTGTTCATTGTTAGTTCATGTCAGTTCCCAGTGCATTAACTAATGCTAACAAACACGTTTGATTTTAATAATGCATTAGTAAATGTTGAAAATAATATTAAAGAAGATTAATAAATGCTGTAGAAGTATTGTTCATGCTTAGTTCATGTTAGCTAAAGTAGTTAACTAATGTTAACTAATGAAACCTTATTGTGAAGTGTTTCCAAAATATTGTTCAAATTGTTACTGCAATAATTGTTACTTTAGTTATTATTTTGGAATAAATGTAAAAATGCATAAAAACACAATGACATGTATAATTAGTATTAAAAATATTAAATAAAATAAAAAAACAAAATAGAATTATATTTTTTATGTAATGTTTGTTTATATACATATATATATATATATATACACCACAGTTGCTTTGAATTCAATAGTCAAATTTGCTGTGCCTTTATGTCCATAATGTACATATGGCAATGGTAACTCGGTAGGTTGTGAACAAATTTGCAAATCTGATTCTATTTATTTATTTTTACTTTTGGTGTTAGCCAAAGCTTTAAAATACAAACTGCTGCTTTTGGTTGAGATAAATACAAAAGGGAAACACAATTCAGTTCTATTTTTCAGAATTATATATGTAGAAAATATCAAAATGTCACACTGTAAAAGGTTTTCCCAGGCCTTCACACATATAATCTGTACACTTTAGCCATTCAGGAGATATGGCCATTTGTATACACACAAACACCTTGTTTACTGTCTGGTAATCTGATAATTACTGTGATATTGCACTTAGACATTGCTCATAAGTTACAGTCTGTCCCGGTGCAAGAAAACCAATTTTTATTAGACAGTAGCAGTCTAAGCCAGAGCAAGCAGACAGGAAAGCGCTTAATAGTGGCAATAACAGCATGACAAATGAATGACTCCTGGATCCAGTCTAGTTTTATGGCTTCTACAAAAACAGGGTAGAGTAGTGTTTAGAACGATGATTAGAAGATGAGACGATGTGAAAAGGAATGGGTGTGTATTGGTCAAGTTAGAGATTTAAGTGTCTGATAGTAGGATTTTTTAGCTGGCTGTGATTCTCAAACAGGTCGAAAAACAGAGGCCAAAGAAACCACATACATTCAAACACATAGAGTGAATGAATAAATGAATGAATGAATGAATGAATGAAAAGAAAAACTAACTACATTCTGCCTTTCCAGCTGAAAAATAGCAAAACCATTTATGTAGGAAGAAAAAAAAAATACAAGTTTCTGCAAGAACTGGGTTAATTTTCTTAAAATAGAAAGCACTACAGTAATTACAGACTACATCTAGCATCTGCAATTACTGCAGATGACCTGCTTTTTTCCAGTCCCTGCAATGAAAACTTCTACATTTTTTAAAATTATTTTAATACCTTTATACTTCTATAGAGAACATGTTAATGACAAGACCGAGTTTCCTGTATACTTTTTAGGAATGGTCTTAGTGCTTATGCTAAAGTTTAAGTTTATGCTAAAAAAAAAAAAATTAAAAGGTCTAATGTTTTGGCTGGAATGAACAGGTAAGCTAAGTCCACTACGAAGTGAACAAAGTGTTTAAAAGAGCTGCAACAAGAAAACAGTCTGTGTTTAATATCTGTATATAGGCCTATTGTCATTGGCTATTTGTCAATTTCTAAAATGTACCTAGTTTAAATGAACCACATGCTTCTGTTTGTAGATTTACTGTAAACTATTAACTTGTTGGAATACGTCCTTAACTCATGGGGAGAAAGTTCAATAGTATAAATAAGCTTTCCCATTCAATAAAACCACAAGTGCAGCCCCCTTGCACTACTACTACTACTACTACTAATAATAATAATAATACTAATAAAGCTGAAATGTCTTGATACAAATACATACCTAAATATATCGCATATAGTCATATCTATTGTTAATTTCTAAAAGCTCTTCATGCCAATCTAGCATCTGGTATACTGTGAAAAGAACAATGAGTTAGGTGACAAATTACATGTTTGCCATTTAGAAATAGCTTCTCGTGATCTAAGAAAGCATTTACAAATATCCCATCATATTCTAAACAAAGAAAAACTGCCCCACAAAGGAATGGTGGTGAAAATTTTAAGCTCCGTGACTAGGATGTGTGGGCATTTAAGTACGATGACAATTTTAAACAAGCAGCTAGTTAAACTTATAAAATATTACCACCAAACAAAACATACAACAAAATGTATTTTACAAAATGTAAGACTTTAGCTAACATTAGTTAATAAATGTGTTAATGTGTTCAAGCATGCACAAGACATAAGGTATTAATATATTTCTTAAAAAATGTCATATTTAATAAACTAGTCAATATTGCATTAGTTAATGTTGTGTTCATGTATAACAAACTTTAATAGAATGAATAAACTCTCTTATTTAGTAGATGACACACCTATATGTGAGTTAAATGAATTACGGTTATGTTTAGTTATACAGAGACATTACTACATTACAACATTTTTTCAGTATATCTCCTTATCTGAAATCTAAACAAAGACCCTGTTCATTACCCATTGAATTATTCTTTTTTCTCTTGTTTAGCACCATAAAGGAACTAAAAACCCATTCAGTCCCATCTAAATATAACAAAATATAAATTTAAATAGGAGTTCCACAGCAGGCTTTATTTGCATTTGAACATTGACATGAATGGTGGATGCCTTTTCTACTGGCATTTAAACCCAAATGTTCCTTAAACAACTTGTTTAACATTACTGAAAGATGGCATGTACAGTTGGAGATGACACTGCCCACTCTTTTCTTTTTTGAGCAGCATCTGTGCAGGGGCATGTAGGGCTATTATTCTGTCCTGGCCACGTCATTTCTTCCCAAGCTGTAGCGGGGCCTGAATCACGTTTTAGGAGGCCCTTTTAAAAAGGGGGGAATGAGCTGAATGGAGTCTCTGCAGTGTGACGGGGGTAGGGCCGGCTCTGTTGAATGTCCTTACAGACAGGGGCAGGGCCTGGGGAGCCGAGGGAGGGGATTATGGTAATGGAGTGCACTGGGAGGAAGTGAGCAAAGAGCGGAGGAATGCACTTGGAAGTTGCGAGTTTCAGCTGAGAGCTGAGAGCCCAGCGTTATCTTTCCCAAAAGACAAGGTAGGCCTAGATAAAGCTGCTGGCTGAATGAAAACATGCCCCATTTTACTGTGGTACCAGTGGACGATAACTCACACTCCAACTATGACAGCCTGGAAGGAATTAACTGTGTGGATTACAGAGACACAGGGCAAGATGGGTACCCTGGACATGGAGACACCGTCAGCTCTGATGGTGAGTTTCAAACAAGCGCACTTCTCGAAATCATTTATATAAGACTCTTACGTTGTGTCTATTCTCCACAATATCAAATGGGTATTTGGGAGTGTCCGTGTGGGATTACAACAATTTTCCAGTCATGGAAAATATGGGATTTTTTTTTTGACAGCTAACTTTTCCAAGTCTTTCCGAACTTGCCTGTTGAAAGGAAGAGTGATATTTATCAGCAGGAGATATTCACATCAATGAGCTTCCACACCACACATGACTGTGGTGAGAGAGAGAGAGAACAACTGGAGTGGGGGAGAAGAGGAGAGGTAGAAGACAGGGCGAGTGGTGTAGTAGTAATCAGACAGGCCTCAAGTGCTCCCACACAAAAGATGGACGTCCCAGAGTTTTTCTTTTCCCTAATGCTGCCAAACCTGTCTCTCTTTTCTCATGACAGCTGTACAAGTTAGTCCCACACCCTCAATCACTTAATCTGCAGCATTTCTCAGCCTCTTTCTGCCTGTCTTCTGAATTTTTTTAATGTATGAATAAAGTAAGATAGGGAGGAGTCACTGCTAAAGCAAGAACGAAACAGAGAGAAACACTGCTCTAGGGTATGACTTTTAATTCCAGGTCATCAGGGCTGGGACTGAGATCAGTGTTTGTATGCCTTTGTATGAGAGATAAGAAAGGGAAAGCTATTTAAAACCGAGTGGCGCATCTAAGCCTAGTTAAAAGAAATCTCATTTGTGTGAAATTTGCTTTTAAAACCTTACTGATCTCATGATAAATTTGTCCAAATTCAAATAAATCAGGACGATGTAGTTGGAGTTTATGTGATTTAATACTAACGAAGTTGTTAAATAAGGAATAAGGGAACCACATTATATCCTTAAAGTATGTATATTTACAATGGTTAAGGATAGAAAACAGCAAATTGAATCATGCAAATCTTTTAGAAATTTGTTTGAAAAAAATGAGGGGTCATGTTATTTGAAATTCAGACAAAATTTCCTTACAGACTGCCACTTAAATTTGGCATAAAATGTTTTGAGAATTTTCTTTGCAACGTATCATAAAACTCATTTACAATGATATATTTCTCAGATGTGATAGAGCCTGATTTTCCACTCAAAATGTTTTCATTACATATCTAATCAAATAAGTAATTAGTACAATCCAGTCAATAACTTCAGTATTAAATGTCCAGTGTAAAGATTTTTTCAGTGCAAAAAATCCAGTGTGTTATTATTCAGTAAATTCTTTTCAAAAAAATTATTCAGGTGCTTGGGGTTGGGTTCTCTATCTGATCATTCAGGGGGCTTTTACAGGCCTCAAATTTCTACTGTTTTCATATTGAATATTGTAGTATTAGCATAGTTATTGTATGCAGGAGATTTGACCTGGACTGATGTCATCACTGATCACTTCTGCAGAAGTATAAAATAGCTATACATTATACACAGGATATCATGTGGGTCAATCATCAGTCAGGAGGAATCGGCATAAGAATGGAAAAAGGAAAGAAGCGAAAATGAAAAAAAATTATTCATATCAGGGTTAGCTTTATGTATAGATGTTTGAGTTTAAAGGTTAGAGTATGTATTTTATATGAGGGCTGTCTTGATGCTGCGGGAATGGAGGGGCATTAGGGTGGGCACAGTGATGACTTTGTTCTAGTATGAGCTGAGTGTTGTGCTGGCCGGCAGTACACAGTGCACACATTGTGTACTATTAAGGCTGGAACATCTACAGCAGCAGAACAGGAGCATTTACACTTTCCATAGTAACAACTGTGTATACCTGTACGTATAGTATGTCAGTCAATGATTTTGTCTCAGAGTATGAACTGACATGGTTGCAAAATCGTAACAATTTGTTCAGGTTGGGAGTAGGGGCAGGGTTTCATTTAAATGAAACAGAAGTTCCAAAACACATTCCCCTCAAAATTATACAAAAGTTTCATAATATTAGGTTGCTATCAATACCAAAAGTCACATCCTTGCCATTAGTGTTGCAAAGTTTATTATAATGATTTCTTTTCTCTAAGTAATCTACAGCATAATTTTCTTATAATTTTCACCATTATTTTCCTCCACAAATTCAACAAAATCCAAATTGTAGAAATTTATAAGAAGAAAATTAGCCCAACTAAACATGTATTAAATCCATAACATAACACCCTGCTGCAATATCTCAGAAGCAGCATTAGCCAAGCAAAGATAAACACATACCGGGGAGGAAGAGAGTGAATAGATGAAAAATGGGTGTTTTGTGCCAGACAGCTGATTCTCAAACGTGACAAGCATCTCACATGAATTTAAAAAAATAGAAACTGAAAATGAAAAAAAAATCAAGAGTTTAAATTACTTTCCAGTGTGAGACAACTAAAATATGGGGATAATTTGTGACAAAATGTTAACCATACAGAATACAGAATGCATTAAGCTGTTTTATAACACAGTGCTGTTGAATTCTCAAATCTGTATTGGTCAGAAGGTGTTGCATATTTTTTTATACAGTAACAGCAGCTTTGAAAGTAGTTCTGGCTGAAATTCAAATCATAGGTTTATATTAATGCACGCTTTCTAATAAATTATCGTTTCTGTAGTTACACCTAATTCACAGGGACTTGTATGTTGGATGCTGAACATAATCTAAGACTAATAATAAGTGGGTTAAAATTGTATAGTATAATTGTTGATGGTGAAGTCTGTAAGGAGATGCTTATTTAACGTTTTGGAAAGACTCTCCCGTTTCAGTGCTATGTAACAGTCAGAGGTAAAGCTGTTCCTTTAAGTTTTCCGTCACAGGAAAGTCTAAGGACGGAGGATGTTGCACTTTCTGGTTTCTTGGTTACAAGCTGTTTATAGCTGTTATAGCATATAAGTGACATGTAAGTGATAACAGTAACTAGGTTAACTTGTTTCATGGATGTTCCGCAATATTAAGTGAAGTGAAGTGATGTGTAGCCAAGTATGGTGACCCATACTCGGAATTTGTGCTCTGCATTTAACCCATCCAAGTGCACACACAGTAGTGAACACACACACACACACCATGAACACACACCCGGAGCAGTGGGCAGCCTTTTTTTGCTGCAGCGCCCGGGGAGCAGTTGGGGGTTCGGTGCCTTGCTCAAGGGTCCCACCTCAGTCGTGGTATTGAGGGTGGCAGAGAGCGCTGGTCATTCACTCCCCCCACCTACAATCCCTGCCAGACCCGAGACTCGAACCCACGACCCTCAGGTTCATCTTCGGGTTACAAGTCCGACTCTCTACCATATATATATATATATATATATATATATATATATATATATATATATATATATATATTAAAGTAACAATAAGTAGATAACTTTCATTCTTAAAAAATGAAATCGTTGACAAATTGCTGGGGTGTAAGTGGAATAAAACGCTTGTTTTTAATGGAAAATAATCAACTTCATGGTTGAAACTTTGCCTTGGGCTGCATCACACCATCCTGTTGTTGATTATTTTCGTATAACAGCCTCCAAGTGTCATATTCCTTACATAGCAAGAGCTCTCAAAATATAATACAAAGTAAAATAGAAAAACAATACCACCCATATGGGAACATGCTGACAGAACCTTTTTAGAAAGTGCATTTCATTGGGTTTTGTTAACATAACTATACTGCTGTGTGTAATCTTCAGAGTCAGCATTATGCCTAAATCAGCCCATGGTTTCTGCCAGCAGCAAGCCACAGTCTCAACACTAACAGTTCCAGCAGGCCTAAATAGAGAAGCAGGAGGTTGCCTTAGACCCAGTGGGATGTAACTTTCTAGTACAAAAACAACTTTTTATGACTGAGGACTGCCTGGCTGTAGTGAAAACGGGTGATAATTTTGGGCTTTTCACCTCCTTTCGGGTTAAAAGGAAAGTATGATTAGTTTTTTGTTGAAAGATAGCAGTCTCTCCCCATGGCAGAGTAACTTGCTTATATCCTTGTGCACTAAGCTATGCCACTGACTTCAGTTAAGAAGTGGAAGAGGGCCAGAAAACAAGTTTTAAAAGACACCTCAATACCCCAAACACTCTGATACAATCTAACTACTCTGTAATCTTCCATTTATTAATGTCGAGTCAACTTATTCATCAATTTGAGATATTAAGTTCATATTTTGATGATATAAAAATCACAGATATGCCGGCACCTTGATAATACAAAAAATAGAAACAAATCAAGCAGTTTTCAAACTGTAGCAAACTCCTTGGTGTAACATTTACTGGTATTATTAAAATGTAAAATGATGATAGCCTAAAATATTTACCTGTAGGTAGTTTCACAATACTGTAACATGTGACTCTCTAAATCATATAAAGATAAAGATAGGATTAGAATGCAATACTATTATCTACAAAGCAAAAATTAAGTACAAATAAAATAAAAATAAAGAGAAATAAATAAATAAACACATCATGAAAGTGATAGGTTTACAATTCTCACTATTATGGACAACACATTAACAATTTCAAGATTCAAAGGATGTATATCTAACCTGTACAGATGGTAATATTATTCAAAATATAAATTATATATACAGGTAACCAGCAATAGTGTGCACTTTTAAAACTTGCATTATTAGTGAAATATATATACACAGAAGCCCTGAACCACAAGGTGTAATAAAAAAAAAAGTTGAAGTACTATGTCATTATTTTGATATAATTAACTCTTTATTTCAATATCTTATGTTGCTATTTCGACTAACAAGTTAATAAGTCGAAATAACAAGTTATTAAGTCACAATAATGAGTTATTAAGTAAAAATAACAACATTTTTTCAACAATAATAACATTTTTTCACAGCTTGCAGTTCAGTGCTTCTGTATGTATAACATATTGACAGTTCAAAAAAACTTTACAGGGCTATACACTTTACAGTAAAATAAGAGTCAAATTTTTATAAGCACAACTCTGTCAACATTGTAAATCAGAATTAGGTTTTGAAATTATATAAATAAGGTTAGGCTGAGCAAATCTCTCCCTGTTGGTGCTCTATGCTTATCTTATTTTACTCACCATTGTGGCCAGAGGACGTCAGCCCTCTGTCTCTGAATGACGAATCACTGTTCCACCTGTCGCGGGAGCAGACAGGATTATAAATGCACCTGTGAGGTGGCAGTTTAGTGCTTACTGCAGTTAGAAAACAGCTGCTTTGGTCAGGTGTGCTTGACATTATAAACATCAACAAGTAATGGGTTTTGCTTAGCTTAGTCATAAAAACCTACACACCACTGCAGAGAAACCCTTTAGACACAAACACACATATATACAAGAGCAGGGTATTCATTATCAGGACTATTACGTCAAGCACTGCAGTGTGCAGCCAAAACACAGACATTTGGTGACAAACCTCAGCGGATAATCAGCCTAAGCAGCATGACTTCCCATCCTAATATAATCTTTAAATATCCATTAAATGAGAACTTTTTGGAAAATAGGATTTCACACAAAATCCTGTAATACGATTGTACAATGTTTTCTGTGGCTAATCGGTTTTAGTGTTCTCTAACACATACACAAAAAGATTTTTAACCCCTGGGTAGTGAACACGTGTGATATAGTGGTGCTGTGAGTATCAGCTGATATCAATACCCATTTGATATTTCTTAAAAAAAAAAAAAAATCTACTAAGCTTTAAAATGATTTATTAAAACTGAAGCATTTAAGAATACAGGAAAAATACATGGGTTGAAAAAAAAAACAAAAACAGGACCTAAAACCACAGCTGTCCCACAAAAATCACTCACACTTACTTACACTAACAATTAAGTGAAATCCCTTACACTTAGACAAATCCAACTCCATTTGTCATAGAATCGGATCAAATTCATTATTTTTGTTTTTCCTCTGACATCTGATCCACCATGCTTTGCTGTTATTGTCCCAATACTGATCTTGGGTATTGGCTCAGTGCCATCTCTAGAATATACACCTTCTCACAAGCATGCATGCTGCATGTCACAAGTATTATAAGTTATAGACTACTACTAACTTACACATACACATCCGAACTAACACAGTAGGTCAGTGTAAGGCCTGTTCTCCATGTGGTGAGACCAGAACCGTAGCTTTGTTGCTGTTCTTTGATCTCCAAAGCTGTGTGGAATTTTTCACGTAGCGTTGTTAATGTGTTCAAACTTGTCAGTGCAGTGTGTTCCTTTCTCCCCTGCTGTGCAACTCTGTGTGTGCTCTTAAAACATTTCTGAGGCTTTAATCTCTATAATGAGAATTCCAGTACAATACACCACAGCACTGTTTAACATTTTCATTTTCATAACTCATTAAAAAGAACTTATATTGCATAGTATATAGGCTTTTTCTTCTAGATTTCTAGAATGTACTGTACCTTTCAGTAAAATACAATTTGTTTGCAAATAACCTGTTAAAAATCTTGAAGCAAGTTCAGAGAAGTCATTGCTGAATTCTCAAATCTAATTGGTCAGAAAGTGTTGATTAATTTTCGATAACAGCAGCCCAGACAGTAGTTCTGGCCGTAATTCAAATCACAAGTTTATATTATATATAATGCTCTCATTATAATACAATATTGTTTCCAATACAATAGTGTAGTAACAGCTAATTCACATGGATTTGTATGCTCCAGATAATCTCGATGTACTAATAAACATATAAAAAATGTGTTGTTATTTAGAAAAGAAAAAGTCATTGATATATAGTCATTGATATGGTGACGTTTCTGTGAGGAGATGTTTATTTTTTAACATTTATGGAAGGAGTCTCCAGTGTCAGCGATTTCTAAGATTTAGAGCTAAAGCTGTAACTTTAGCTCTGGATGGAGGACACTGAGTATTGCAGTTTCTCAGTCATCAGCTACATTTTTGTCTTATTAACATCAAGAGAAAGTGAGGGAATGACTGTTTTATCACTTACATTATTGCAGCTCTAAAGGAACTAATTAAAGAATGACGTGTCTTTTATAATAAGAAATTGTAATCACTGGCAAATTGCTACAGTAGAAAAATAATTTCAAGCTGGCATTTCAGGATGTCAGGTTTCATTCCATATTAATAAACCTTTCAGTTGAATACACTAACTATATCAGGACAGTGACAATAGTACCATGTAATAAAATCACAGTAATATTCTCTTCTATTACAATTTTTGACACTACAATGAACCTTTCAGTAAAATACACTATATGGCCAAAGGTTTGTGAACACCTGACCATAAGACTCATATCTCCCTTTACTGTTATAATAACCTCCACTCTTCTGGGAAGGCATTCCACTATATTTTGGAGTGTGACTGGGGATTTGTGTTCATTCAGACACAAGAGCATTAGTGAGGTCAGGCACTGATGTTGGCCTGATGGAGGCCTGGGGTGCAGTCAGTGTTCCAGTTCATGCCAGAAGTGTTCAGTGGGGTTGAGGTCAGGGCCACTCCAGTTCTTCCACTCCAACTTTGGCAAACCATGTCTTCATGTGCCTCGCTTTGTGCATTGTCATGTTGGAACAGGTTTGGGCCTCTTAGTTCCAGTGAATGCTACAGCATAAAGACATTCTATACAATTGTGTCAGTTGTGTACTACCAATTTGGCAACAGTTTGCGGAAGAAACACATATGGGTGTGATGGTCAGGTGTCCACATACTTTTAGCCATATAGTATATGTCAAAATCCCTGTTAAACATTTTCTTTATGGAGCAAGATTAGGCAAGTTCACGTTCAAGTTCAAGTGGAGTTTATTGTCATTTCAGCCATGTACAAGTACATAGTGAAACGAAACAATGTTTCTCCAGGACCAAGGTGCTACACAAGACAAACACAGAACTACAGGGACTACATAATTTATACATACAGTGCACAAGTGCAAACATGTGCAGACAGCACAAGACAGAACAAGACAGTACAATGACTACAACGCCAACCAGTACGCAGTTCTGTTTAAAAGAGCTGAAATAGTGTAAAGTCATTTTTAAAATCAATGATTTTATATAACATTTCATTAAAAATAACTTCCATTTTATTCTATATAAACCATTTTGACTTTAACCTCTGTAATGAACCTTTCTGTACAATACACTTGTACAATTAGATAAATAGCTAGCTAAATATCTAGTACAAATAGCTAGATAGATAGATAGATAGATCACTTTATTCATTCCAGAGTGAAATTTATTTGTGAACTAATTTAAAAGGTTTACTCTGAGGCATGATCAGGTAAATACAAATTGTGACTTATTTGATTCAGTCTTTTTAAACCTCAAAATATGACTTCCATTCCGCAACTTTTCATAACCACTGGATGGCCGAACCCAATTTGAATGAGGTAATAAGGAAACATATTGTTGTACACTTTTCTAGTACTGTTTATCATCTATGACCTACTCATACTGTCATCACCAATGTGAACAGAAGTTCTGTCATGCTGCTTGACACTAGGTGGTAGCATTAAACCAGTTTTACTCATCTTCTAACTCATCCACACGTCATTAACTGCCTAATGGGTGTCTTATGTTCATCTTCCATTTTCCAGTGTGGCTTTAATTGTGGCTTGTATTTAATGTTAATGGAGGCTGAAATCTCTAATTCTAATAGGGCAAAGTCTGTCTAATGGAGAACTGAGCAGAATTAAAATGCAGAAAGGTAACAAAGAAAAGAAAAAAAAGACAATATTAAGAGAGAGAAATAAATTTTGTGCAAGATTGTCCTTAATAATAACGGTACATATTAGTATTCTAATGTGTAATTCTTAAATGTAAAAAAATCTAATAAAGTAACAGCAGAAGTACAAGTTCAATTTCAATTACATGATAGATAGATGTGTGTGTGTGTGTGTGTGTGTGTGTGTGTGTGTGTGTCACCGGCCTGCTTCATTAGTATTAGCTCTGTCTCATTTATGAGGTCACGGTTGGCCTGGATCGAGGGTGACTATGGGCAGAGCTTATAACATTTCTCACCTCAGAGAGACATGCTGACCGACAGCAATGCTAACGCTAACCCTAACACTAACGGCACACTAACACAAGACAAAGGTGAGTGTTATGCAGCCTACAGAATGCAGAATGAAAGAGAGATGGAGGTGATAGCATAAAATGAAGTTCAGATAGGACTGTTTGGTTGCTGAGGGTTAAACTCTGGGACATATCAAAGCCAATTCTGCTGCATCAGCTGTTGTGAAGGTGAAAGAGTTAGTGATAGGTTTGAAGTTTTGTGTGGAATTGATTTGGCCTGTGAGTGTTTCTTATATTTAGATGCTGCTTGGGGTTCTGCCTGTGCTCGTGTATTATTGAAAATGCAAAAACAATGCTTTTTTTTTTTTTTTTTTTTTTTTTTTTTTTTTTTTTTTTTTTTTTTTTTTTTTTTTTTTTTTTTTTTTTTTTTTTTATTTTTTTTAACATTTCTTTGGCTTTTTTTTTCTTGCATGCTGAAAGTTAAATTAATATAATACGTTTCTCAAAATATTTATTCTACCTAAAAAAGATATGCAGGTTGTGTTTTTTGGAGTATAACTGAGTAGATACTCATACTTTTACAAATAAGAGAATAAGTATTGCTTTGACAAGGAGTCGAAATCGAAAAAAGAGGAAAGTCTAAGAGAAACACATACAATACAACATTTTCTGTACTTGCTAGAATAAATACCAATACTGATATAGAGCACATACAATAAAAGTATATAGATTTTTATTGCATATATGAAATATACGTTTAATACTTTACATTAAAATTCCCTTATCTAACATTATTTACTGTATTAGTTAATATTAACTAACCTGCATTAATAAACTATCAGTAATGTAAACAAAGTAACAAATTAAGCTGGCACATGTATTAATTTTAATTAATTTTTAATTAATTGGCTGCATAGATGGTTTATTTAATTCCACATAATTTAGCAAAAATTTTAACTACAGCATGTTCCTAACTGTTCATAAATTACTGAACTCTCACCTCCAGGTGTAAATATTATAAATTGCTTCCGACTCAGTTCAGAATTTAGCAAGTTAAAAACACAATTATGTTCATTTTCATGTTGTTCATAGTGCGCTTCGATTTACTCATTTGATTGGTTAATGCAAGTGTTGATTATATGGGTTATCTGCTTTATTATTAAAAACTGTTAGTTACTTTGTTAATAAAAAATTATTATATGTTTTCTGCCAATACATATTAGATAATTATGTCAAAAATCATTAGAATGATGTGAATGCATACATTTCCTTATAACATATAACATTTCTTTCAATAAAATAACATAAATATTAATTTTCATTTATGTTATGTATCTGAAGCATGTAGCTTGTCCTTTCATTCATTCATTCTTTCTTTCTTTCGTTTAGGGCATGGCAATCACAAAGAAGATGTTCCCTTCCTCAACAATACAGATTCAGCAGCAAAGAGGAATGACTACTATGACAAGAACTTGGCATTATTTGAGGTTATTGTTTTCCTTTTGACCTATTTAAAACCAAGCTCCAAGTCCATAACAATAACTCATGTATTCTACAAGTACTAAAGCTGAGTATCTGTCCCGCTGTGGATAGAACAATATCTAGTAGCAGAAATAATTAGATCAGAATTTTGGTATCTGTATGTCAGTTTTCTTATGAATATTTCCTGTGATGGATTTCTATCTACAGGAGGAACTGGACATCCGGCCCAAGGTCTCTTCCCTCCTCAGCCGCCTGGTCAACTATACAAACATTACTCAAGGTGCAAAAGAGCATGAAGAGGCAGAAAGTGCTGATGCTTCGAAGAGGAAAATGCCAAAGGTTCAAAACACACACAGCTACACACAACATTATAGGACAATATTGTATAAAATACTTTTAAAAATGTAAGCTGTTATTGATTTGAACATCTTATAATGTATGTGACTCACAAATAAAGAACATTAGTAAGTGACTACTATGAATTATTTAGTCATTATAGTGAAACTAATAGGAAAATCATCTGCTTACATGAGTCCTTGGATTAAATTTAAATGGGTTTAAATTGGGTTTAAATTACCTTGGTATTAAAAAAACAATGAATGAGTCATTATTATTAGATATTGAGTCATCCACTTTTAGTTAAACATATGGCTTATGAAGTGAAGTTGGACTTGGTATCAAAGGCAATCTAGTGATTGATATTAAATGAACAAAGAAATTTCAGTCTTCTTCTCAGTGTCTGGTAAAAAATTGTGATTTAAATTGCTGTTGTTTTCTCTTTTCCCTCATTGCTGTAGTCTCCAAACATGGGCACACTGATGGGAGTTTACCTGCCATGTCTGCAGAATATATTCGGCGTTATCCTTTTCCTGCGTCTCACCTGGATCGTCGGCACAGCCGGAGTCGTGCAGTCATTCCTCATCGTCTTTATGTGCTGCTCTTGTGTGAGTTGTTGCACACACCTACAAATACACACGTAAATCATAACAGACTGTATCTATGACAAAATAAGGAATAAAACAAGCAAGGATGCAGCTTGATATGTAGCTGATTAGTTTCTTATACAAGCATGTCTTGAAGTGTTTTATTCCTCTTATACTAATTTTCTAACATTACAGTTTTTTTAATTATTAATGAATGATGTGGTATTTTTTTATCCATTTATAGTTACATTTGATGTTGTGGAACACCTGTGAGAAAAGTTAGCTCCTGTTATCACTTACATTATAGCACCTATAGCAAGTTATAGATCCTTCACCAGCCTCTCTCTGTTTTCTCTCTCTTGACATTAATAAGACAAAAAAAAAAACAGCTTGTAATGTTACCGAAAAAACATAAAATAAAAAAAATATATAATAAAAAAAAGCTGCCCTGGGTTATGCATCATTACAAAGAGCTGACATTGGAAATTCCTTCCATAAATGTTAAATAAACATGTCTTCACAAAATCCTTTGCCATTTTTGGTTAAATAACAGCACATTTTAAAATTCGTTTATTAATCTATGATTATGTGGAGCATCTGCCGTACAAGTCCCTGTTAATGAGTACTTACTGTAGAAGTGATAACATTAGAACGAGCACATTCATATAAACCTGTGGTTTGTCAGCCAGCACTACTGTCAGAGCTGTTGTTATAGAAAATTAATCAACATTCACTAGCACAGCTTAGTAATTGAACTTAATTCTTCTCACAGGTAAAATATTTATAATAATTACAAGACGTGTCACCAACTGAAAACTTAAGCTTGATCAGTATTATACAAACATATAACTATATCAAAGTTATAGGTGCTAGCTTGTTTAAAGAATTGCTCTCTATGGCCCCTGAGCCATTAACTGTATCAAAGAGTCCCAACATCTGGAAACTACAAAGATTAACCACTCTCATACTCTTTTACAGACAATGCTCACAGCAATATCAATGAGTGCCATTGCAACCAACGGCGTTGTTCCAGGTAACGCCTAAAATGACCTCCTTTATACAAGAATTGCCTTTTCATTGGACGAACAGACACGAAAATATTTTCTTTCATTTCTTTTTGTTGTTTACATATCATGCATGTAAAAAAATGTTTAAAAATCCTACAGTTCATTTATTTTAGTAAGTGTATCAAAGTATTTTATCATTATGTCTGTATCAATGCTGCTGTTTGTGTAAACGTGTGTGGTCTGTTTTCCAGCTGGTGGAGCATACTTTATGATTTCACGCTCTCTGGGGCCCGAGTTTGGGGGCGCAGTGGGGCTTTGTTTCTATCTGGGAACAACCTTCGCTGCTGCTATGTACATCCTGGGTGCCATAGAAATATTTCTTGTAAGTCAAACTCTTGTTATTCTTTTTTACATTTGGAAAAATTCCAAGCACCTGCCCAAGGTTACATTCATACTACATACCGTTCCTCATGGTTACATTGCTGTTATGGGATAATTCATAGTAGTCATTGAATAACTAAATATTGAAGTAATAAATTGGGACTTTGGGATTAGTGTGCTACATTAGGATATTTAATAATTCTGTTCTGAAATCCACAGAAATATCTGGTGCCTCAAGCAGCCATATTTCATGCCACTGATGTCCATGCGGAGAACAGTGTCATGCTGAACAACATGAGGGTTTATGGCAGCATCTGCCTCAGTCTCATGGCTGTCGTGGTGTTTGTAGGAGTAAAGTATGTGAACAAGTTTGCCTCACTCTTCCTCGCCTGTGTCATCATTTCCATTGTTTCCATCTATGCTGGGGCAGTGAAATCCATCTTCCAGCCACCAGAGTTCCCGTAAGTCCAAGCACACTCTAAAAACAGGATATAGCTAGATTTAAATGGGATATTTATGACCTCATTCATAGCAAGCTGAACTGGGTGCTGAAAAGGAAAGGGGGGGGGGGGTGTGTGAACTGGATTCTATTTGGATTTCTGCTTAAGATGAACAAATTAGTAATTTAGTAACTCGTGGCAGTTGCCTAAACATTTATGAATCATCAAAGGTAGGGGACAGTTAATGCTATGCTTCCTGTTTTGGTTCTTTGCTGTAAACTCTGATGAACTTGTGTTTATGACCTTTGAGGATAAAATACTGTGATATAAATGTTTGTTCTTGATCAGGATTTGTATGCTGGGGAACAGGACGCTGGTGCGTGATCTTTTTGATGTATGTGCAAAGACAGTACTTGTAGGGAATGAGACAGTACCCAGTAAGCTGTGGAAGAACTTCTGTAGTTCAGAGAATGGCAGCAGTTTTCACTGCGATGAGTACTTTGCCCAGAACAATGTGACCGAAATTCAGGGAATTCCTGGACTGGCCAGTGGAATTATCAGAGGTAGGAAGGTTTACTATGAAAAGTATGTAGATGTTTGTCTAAATATTCAAAAATATTTAAATGTAGATGTTTGTCTAAATATTCAAAAATATTAAAAAAAAGATTTTTAAAATTGCATAATAAAATTGGAATAGAGTTTTCCTGCTATGAAAATATGTTTCCATGAAGGCAGTCTTTTATAGTGAGTGTGTGTTTGATGCAGAGAACATGTGGGGTGATTACATGGAGAAAGGGCAGATTCTGGAGAAACCTAGCCTGTCCTCTGAAGATGTCCATGGTTCTATGGAGTCCTTCAGATATTATGTATCTGCAGACATTGCCACATCCTTCACCCTCCTTGTGGGAATATTTTTTCCCTCAGCTACAGGTACAGCCACTTCCGACAAATGATGATATTCTATATGGTGTACCGCAGGGCTCTGTACTAGGCCCACTTTGGGTTTTACAGTTTTTCTTGATTGCTTAAACACATTTCTTGAAACTATGCCTCGTATTCTCAAAACAGTAAACACAAATCTGTAACGTCTCACCCAATTCCCCAAACATCCTATTTTCAGGTCAAAATGAAGCTCTACACCCAAAACCATTCACTCTTGCTGAAAAACCAAACTTTGCCCTCAGATATCACACACAAGCCCTCAAAAACACATACACTACAACATAGTCTTACACACTGGTGCAATAAATTCAAAACAATATTTCCAAAACTGGTAAGTTATGTTGCTTGTGGTCCCCCCCCTCAAAAACCTTTTCACATGATGAACACAAAAGACACAACCAATATATACATTGGCACATTTTTATTCATTCATGTACTACACAGTACAACACAAAAAATAAATAAATAAAAAATTATTCCGCCTCAGCATCCCGTCTTTGGTCTGGGTCAGGCCAGAGAATCTCGTCCACATCACAGGCTATATTGGCCCTAGCCAGGCAGCGAGGGTAAAATCCTCTTGCATGCCTGATCCACCCCTGGCACGCATCTACTGATATGTCTAGGCAGGCTTCTTCCATGGCCTGGAGGAGGTGCACACGGATATAAGGTTCTCGGTCATACACTTTCCACCGCCATGCCGAAAAAACTCCTCTATCTGGTTTAGAAAGGGAGAGTATGCAGGCAGAAAGATGTTTGAAAACCTCGGGTTATTGGTAAACCAGTCACAAACCAGATAAATGGCGTTATGGTTTTGAAATTTTAGTTCAAAAGCCTGGTTATAGTGTTTTAGCAATCGAGAAAAACTGTATTGTAAATGCTACTATATAAACAGAATATTAAATGAACTCAGCTTTCATAGAGATGCTTAGATATTTCATGGTTTTTATATTTACCTTACCTTTGTTTTCTAATTGTATACATGTTTTCTTTTCTTTTTTGTGATATTTTAGTTACTTTTATCTCCCTTTCACGTTTTAATTGGTATTAGAAAATTAATATATTGCTGTTTTGAAGCACTCTGGTGTACCTTTTTATGTATTAAAGGTGATAGGATTTTTTTAATTAATTAATTGACAAGTCTGCCAGTGTAGCTCTCACTAAATCATGCTTTCTCTTTCTCAATTTTACTGTTTCAGGTATTATGGCTGGATCGAACAGATCAGGAGATTTGAGAGATGCTCAGAAGTCTATTCCTGTAGGGACAATATTGGCCATCACAACCACCTCCCTTGTCTGTATCCTTCCTGCTGTTAATTAATCTATTTATTTTATTTTATTACCACATATTGAATCTCATAGCATCTGTAGCAAAAGAAAATACTGAAGGCTAATCAGATGAAACGTCTTCTGGATCCAACTCAACCTAAAACAAGATAAGAAATCTGTTTGTTCCTGAATTATCATTGTCAGATTTCAGTTCAGTGGTCTTGTTCGGGGCATGTATTGAAGGAGTGGTTCTCAGAGATAAGTAAGAACTCATCTGAAGATGAATTGTGATTGCTTATCCAGCATTTCAGAAAAAAACGTTTTGAGGTCACATGCATTTGAATGCCTTCACAAGCAAATTTCATATGTGTATGTACAGATTTGGAGATGCAGTTAGTAAAAACCTGGTAGTTGGCACGCTCTCCTGGCCCTCGCCATGGGTCATTGTGATTGGCTCATTCTTCTCTACGGTAGGGGCAGGGCTGCAATCCCTAACTGGAGCGCCCCGTCTCCTGCAAGCCATCGCTAAAGACAACATCATTCCTTTCCTCAGAGTAAGACTTCAGCTGTTTCTAACCATTTAGTAAACATACCAAGGCATATGCCTAGGCCTTCTTGTTCTGTTCACTACATAGCATAGCATGTATGTTGCCGTATCTTTTGAACTATTGTTAACTGGCCAATTTATAACACATACATAATACATACCATTCTTATAACTTTTACTGTAGTTACTGGATAATTCATCGTAATTTCTGAATAATGTGCTTTAAAATAACCAAACAGGAAGTTGGGACTTTTAGAGGCTATCTGAATAATTACGATGGTCTGCTTTTCTGGGAAGTAATAAACAAAAATAGATGTACAGTATTTGCATGTTACTATGTAAATTACTCTACTTTGTATAATAAGTACTGTGTGTGTGTATGTGTGTGTAACATCTAGGTGTTTGGACATGGTAAAGCCAATGGGGAGCCTACATGGGCCTTGCTGCTCACTGCACTCATAGCCGAGCTGGGCATTTTAATCGCATCGCTGGATATGGTGGCTCCCATTCTCTCTATGTAAGAACATAACACATGCTGCATAGAATCACACACTCACATCCATGTCACACTGTACAATGACACTGTAACTGATATCCTAAACACCAACAGATCAGGAGGTGTGCACACACAATGGTTTGCACATCTGAATCCTGATGTTTTTGCCCAATTTTCTTGATAAACTTGTTCAAGCTCTATCTCGATTGGATAAAGCCTTTTGGTAAACAGCAATTTTCAAGTCTTGCCACAGACTTTGCATGGGTCATTCTAACTAATTTAAGCTGTTAAATTAGATGGATGCTTGGATTGGATGCTTAGGGCTGTTGTCGTCTTGGAAGGTAAATATCCACCTCACTCTCAAGTCTCTTGCAGACTGGAACAGGTTTTCTTTGAGGATTGCGCTGTATTTGGCTACATCCATCTTTCCTAGTCCGACCAGTTTCCCAGTCCCTACTGAAAATCATCCCCACAACATGATTCTACCACCAACATGATTCACAGTGGCAATGGTGTTCTCAGGGCCATGAGTAACTTTGGGTTTCCACCAAATCTAGCACTTTGTGCCTAACCCAGGGAAACCTTTTCCATGTTTTCTGAGTCTCCTAACATGATGCTACCACCACTATGTTTCACTGTAGCAATGGTGTTCTCAGGGTCATGACTAGTTTTTGGTTTCCACCAGACATAGCACTTGGTGGAAAACCAGGGATCCTTGTTCTATGATTTCTGAGTCTCAAAACTGGCACTGTATGACACTGCTCAGTGATTTTAAAGTCAATAATCAGATGTGTGCAGAAAAAACATAGATAGAATGATAATCCTAAGGCATCAAATGTGTCTGTCTGTAGCACTCTGGTCATAAAAGCATACAGTTACCACACAATACTTTCAAACCCATGCTATTTTAGATGCTGGGCTAATTAAAGCTTGGGCAAGTCAGTTAACTGATTTTTGTTTTGTCTACTATCCTCACAACTTCTCTTGTTCTTGTTCTTGCACTTGTTTGTCTTTTTTAATAATTCGCCTATGTGTTGCCCTCCTGACAGGTTTTTCTTGATGTGTTACCTGTTTGTAAATTTGGCTTGTGCTGTACAAACTCTTCTGAGAACCCCAAACTGGAGGCCGCGATTCAAATACTATCACTGGTGGGTGTGCATGCAGTGTGGAATTGTCTTCAATCATGACCTTTATTTGAGATTTGCTTTACCAGCCACACTAGGGTTGGTAATATGAAGGTTTTGTAATTAAACAATGCAGTAATGAACAGCATTTCAGACTTTAAATAGGAAAGTCATATATCCATTGCCCTATCTGTCTATTTCTCAGGGCCCTGTCTTTCCTAGGAATGAGTATGTGTCTGGCTCTAATGTTCATCTCGTCCTGGTATTACGCCATAGTAGCCATGTGCATCGCTGGCATGATCTACAAATACATTGAATACCAAGGGTGAGTGGTGGTGGTTCAAACCCTTTTAACTTAATTCACTGAGATGACCGGAGTAGCACCAAGGTACAGTCTTTGCTCTCATATATGCTCTTTGTCACACTTTCTCTCTGCCTTTGTCTCAGAGCGGAGAAGGAATGGGGAGATGGGATCCGGGGTCTGTCACTCAGTGCAGCTCGATATGCTCTGCTTCGTTTGGAAGCTGGACCCCCTCACACCAAAAACTGGAGGTTTGTTCCGTTATCATCTCAAACAAGGGCAAACTGCATGGTCAAGATAACATAGTCCTTATGTTACTTGATCTATTTATTCAGTATTTTTTATGTGAGGTTAAGGGTGACAATGTTAAACTGCGTAAAAAAACATTATTATTATTATTATTATTATTATTATTATTATTATTATCATTATTATTTCATTTGTATTTGCAAGCACTCATGACAGCAGGAGGGGCTGTCAGCCTCCTCAACACCCCCACTTCCTGCACCCCTGACTGTGGGTTTCAGTTACCAAACCACTACATGTGTGTGTTAACTAAAGATGTTCATATCTTTGTGTCCTTGAAGTCAGATATTTCTGGTTAGAGTATAACATAGCATTGTATTGAATTAACAGGTTTGTTCTAACCATGTTTATAGACCACAGTTGCTTGTGCTGCTGAAGCTGGATGAAGATTTGCATGTCAAATATCCTAGAATGCTAACCTTTGCTTCACAACTAAAGGCTGGAAAGGGCCTGACGATTGTGGGATCAGTAATCCAGGGCAATTTCCTGGACAGTTATGGGGAAGCTCAGGCCTCAGAACAGGTAGTGATATGATGAGTCACTGAATTTCTATTTCATTTCTAAATGAAAGCCTGGAAACATAACACTGACCTGGTGCTTCATGGTCACAGCAAATTTGTTATGTGTGTTTCAGGCCATAAAAAACATGATGGAAATAGAGAGAGTAAAGGGATTCTGCCAGGTGGTAGTGGCCTCAAAGGTGCGTGAAGGAATTGCCCATCTTATTCAGTCATGTGGCTTGGGTGGGATGAAGCACAACACAGTAGTTATGGGTTGGCCTTATGGCTGGAGACAAAGTGAGGATCCTCGTGCATGGAAAACTTTCATTAGTAAGTGCCCTTCTGTGTCATTATCCATTTTTTTTCCTTTAGTAGGCTTGACTTTATTAAAGTATAATTGTCATGTACATATTCTTGGAAACTGAAAAGATTATGAACTAATGAACTAATATCTTACATAAGCCCTTTATGACAACTGAAATAAACCTGCATAAACAAGTAGAATAAAGGCTTCCAATTCCAATAGCTGTTACCTGCCATATAGATTCTTTTTGTGATTCTTGATGTCATGCATTTCTGTTGACATAGGGTTGTGTTATACTATTTTCAATGTCAACTTAAATCATAACATTAGCTCAATGTACTTCATGAATGTTTTTCTGAATACGTATGGCAATAAAGTTCTTTTTTCGTTTTCATAAGATAGTTATAAAACTTTATGACAATGCTATGAGACCATAACATGTATGGTTATGTATATTTTCTCTTGCATTAAATTGGGTAAAATTAGGTTACAAAAGACTTTAATGGAAACTAATGACAGTGTGGTGGCATTGATGGTGTAAAATAGATTTGATATCTTTGATATGAAAATCGACAAAAGGCTGCTTTAGGACAGCTGACGTCTGTTGGAATAGGCTTTATGAATGTTTATGGAGGTCTATGCAGGGCAGATTATATAGTTTGTCAGGGCTTAGGTAGATTGTGTATAGGCCTATGAACACTATACTTACTAAATATATCATTAATGAAATTTTCTGGACAAATTTTTAAATTTTTTTTGTTGTTGTTTTGTTTTCAAGATACAGTTCGGTGTACCACAGCTGCCCACCTGGCACTGATGGTGCCAAAGAATGTGTCGTTCTACCCCAGCAACCATGAGCGCTTCACTGACGGACACATCGACGTGTGGTGGATAGTACATGACGGAGGAATGCTCATGCTGCTGCCCTTCCTTCTCAAACAGCACAAGGTTCAAATTTTGTCTTTTAATACAATACACAAACATTGTACACAAGCTTTGAGTGTAATTAATTAATATCTCCAAACTAATGATAAGATGTGGATCAAATTCATTTGCTATTACCAGAAGTGTTGTATAGTTGTCTTATGTTTATCCCCAGCCTCCTTGTTCATTGGAACGTCCCATGTTGTTGTACATTTGGAGTTAATTTTCAGCACGATGGTTCATCATTTGTGCCCTAAATAAATTTAAATGTTCCCTTAAATTACTTCCAAATGCTAAATACCTCTTGTGATCTCTATGTTTTTTAGGTATGGCGCAAGTGTAAGATGCGTATTTTCACTGTGGCCCAGATGGATGATAACAGTATTCAGATGAAAAAGGATCTGGCAACCTTCCTATACCAGCTCAGATTAGAGGCAGAAGTGGAGGTGGTGGAAATGGTAAATAAAACACCTACAGCTTATTAATTATCTAAACCTGTTTAAACCCATATAGTTTAATTGTGTTAGCTGTATTCCATGTTTGCTTGGCCTACTTACATGAAAGCATGCAAGTCCCTGAAACTATTCTAAAATCATGTTATTTTGTTGTTATTTGTAGCATGATAGTGATATCTCTGCATACACCTATGAGAGGACACTAATGATGGAGCAGAGGTCTCAGATGCTGAGGCAGATGAGACTGTCCACAGCTGAGAGGAACAGAGAGGTATGTGAATAATATCTATTCAGTACACTGCCATCTCATTCTATGCATTATATAGCATCGTGATTACACAGAAATTTCACGAAGTAATACATAAAACCACAAGAGAGCATGTTGTTTTTCTGCAAAATAAAAAATTATTGGATGGTGAGATGTGGCCTGACGTGAATTGGATGTGGCCTGACCCTGAAGTTGATTATTTACAAATAATAGCACATCCTGAAGTGTTTTATTGCTCTTACACCACAGCAATTAGCCAACAATTCGAATTTATTAATTTATTTAAAAAATTATACATTTTATCTGTTTATAGTTACACTAAATTATAACGCATTACAAATTCCTGATATTACATATGCCCTTACCAGTCACTCTTTTTTTCCTTTCTCTTGATGTCAATAAAAAGAAAATGCACCTTGTTAGGCTACTGAGAAAGAACAAAGACCTGAAGACACTGGAGACTCCTTCTATAAACGTTAAATAAACAAGTCCTCACAGAAAACTATCAATGATTACACATATTTTTTTGTCTGCTATACAGTTTCCTGTGTAAGTTGTTACTAACACATTAGAATGAGTGCATTGCTTTAACCTGGCAGCTGGCACTATTGTCAGAGCTGCTGTTACAGAAAATTAAGCAACACCATCTGACCAATCAGAATCGATCTTTTAGCAGCGCTGTGGAACAATCGCTTATACCACAAATGGCTGTCTCTTAAAATAAATGTGTGCAGGTGAGACCTTTCTTACCTCAACATAACACTGGTGACTAAAATCTAAAGTAGTGGTTTGGTATTGATGTCCTGATTGTTCCTAATAGGCCCAGCTAGTGAAGGACAGACACTCGTTGGTGCGAATGGGCAGTTTGTATTCCGATGAAGAAGAGGAAACTCTAGATATAGTGCCTGAGAAGATCCAGATGACATGGACAAAAGATAAGCTGGACACGGAGAGACGAAACCGCAACAACGCTCCAGAGAACTTCAGAGAGCTCATTAGTCTTAAACCGTGAGTACTGAAGCAAAAGTGCATTGGTCTGGTTCCAGTTTGCTTTGAATCTGTTGTAGGAAACAGTACACTTAACTTGAGGTAGCATTGGCAATTTTTGCTTTTTAATATAATGCTGGCAAAAATGCTGATGCTATTTTTTTTTAATCTCCTTATAACCTTTTTATCCCCGTGCTCAGAGAATGGGCCTGTCTATAAAGTGTATGGCATTATAACTGCATTTATATAAGACACTAAGACAAAACGTTAAGCTGGTTTAGCACCAGGAAAGTTTCTTTTACCTCGTGCCTGATTTGTATCTTGCTTTATCTTTGGTATTCGTTTATCTGAGAGACAGAGATCAATCTAATGTGAGACGAATGCACACAGCAGTGAAGCTCAACGAAGTCATTGTGAACAAGTCGCATGATGCCAGGCTGGTGCTGCTCAACATGCCTGGGCCTCCCCGCAATCCTGATGGCGATGAGAACTGTATCCTTAACACACTGCAAAATACTGACTCAACAGTACTGCCTAAATGGTCTAACAACTTTACAAGGAGTACACATGAATTTAAATTAAGGTGTAACTAGGCTTGTCATGATAACTACTTTTGTTGGACGATATATTATCCCGGAAATTATTGTCATTTTAAGACCATTTTATGCCTCTGATATAATGATAATATAATAGAATAATAATGCATGTAATAAACTTTAATTCTTAAGAATATTCAGACAGCTTAGAATTGGAATGCAAATAAATAACATGTAAATAAAATAAAACCACACAACCAAAACAATAAATAAACAGACTCTCGGGCTCCGTTAACAAAAATTGCACTAAATATTAAACATTTGGCACAGGAGTATAGAGAGTCATTCATTCCTTAATAGGCAATATACTGCCAAACCAGTTTCTCAATGCTTAGGACCTTTGTTAACAAAAAGTGCAAAGTAACAACATATTAGCTACACAGTAAGTTAGCTATAATACTCCTTTTAGAGTGTCTCTGGACATAACACAAAGACACGATTAACACGTTATCGTCACCTGTCGCTGTCCGCTCTGTGTGTGTGGGGGAGCTGTTAACAGAGTGCATAAAGTGATAAAATCAAAAGTTTTAACCTAGACTCTCAGGCCAGTTTCAGTGTTAATTTTCACACTGTTTTTAGTCATAGTTTTTGTCTTCTGACGAAAATATCATTTAAATTTAGTCAATATTTTGTCTTCTCATATTTATTAATTTAGAGTGAACAGAAGCAGCACGAATGGCTAAAATGTTGGTGACATTCATTCTTATGTAAACACAATGGGCAATATTGAGGTCAGAAAAATTGATGGAGGTCATGTCCATATATCGTACGATAAGTTGATAAGGTAATTATCATGACAGTCCTAGGTGTAATCAGTATCCCAGCTTGAAAAATAGTAAGTCATTGCAACATAGCATTTGGGATCTCAGAGATTAAAAGCTTGCAGTAGTGACCAAAAGGTTCCATTTCGACAATCTGATTGAATGAGAAATTCATACAAATGAGAACGAGCAAAAATGATATGGTTGAATATCATAAAAATTTATATGACGTAATTAGCATGGCATGAATGCTATTGCCGTGATTAACCCTAACCTCAACTTTCATAACTTTTTATATAATTTGACTGTGAATTGTTACAAATGTGTAAGTGTATGACCATGTTGGCTTCCCATCTGAAAAATCCTTCTCAAGCAGCAGGAAGAAAATTACTTTCGTCTCTCACATAGTGACAGTAATGCTAAGCACAGCTAAGAGTTCTCTAATCTGCACTGCATATATATTTTATATATTAGCTATAACAACAATCAGAAATAGAAGACACGTAACTTATTACCCTAACCCAGGTAGGAATCAACTTAATAAAGTTGAGCTAGCTTTTTAGCTAGCTACCTCACTATTTACATAGTAGGTATGATTGAATGAACAGAAATAAGATCCAACTCACATGATAGCTAGCTACATATTGTTAATGAAGATTTATCTGAAAAATATTGATATCAGGCACTTATTTCACTAGGCTTTCACTAAGATTGCTAGCTAAAATTAGGATGCAGGCTAGCCAGCGAGCTAGCAGGAAATATAGATGTCCGTAGATATAGCACTGTATTAGCTAGCTTTGACGTATCATTTCACATTAAAGACATCATAGAGCTCGGGAAGCGTTGCTCTTCTGGCTTCTCTGAGAAAAAAAAATGTGATACAATACAATCCTGCATATGATTCAGGGTCGAATTGCATATTGCTAGCTGATAATGTAGCTGAGGCTTAGCACTGAATTAGCTAGGTTACTGGTCGATGTTTCTAAACTGTAATGGCTATAATGGACACCTGGCCATTACATCCATATGTGATGCAGTCTAGATTTAGTCCCCCTTTGCTGTTATAATAACCTCCACTCTTCTGGGAAGGCTTTCCACTAGATTTTGGAGCATGGCTGTGGAGATTAAGAGCACACTAAGAGTATTAGTGAGATCAGACACTGATGTCAAGTGAGAAGGCCTGCTGGAGCGTTCCGATTTATCCCAAAGGTGTTCAGTGGGGTTGAGGTCAGGACTCTGTGCAGGACACTCAAGTTCTTCCACAGCAACTTTGGCAAACCATGTCTTCATGGACCTCGCTTCCATGAAGACTACAGGGGCATTGTCATGCTGGAATATGTTTGGGCTTCGTACTTCCAGTTAAGGGAAATTGTAGAGACATTCTATACAATTGTGTGTTCCGAACTTTGTGGCAACAATTTGAGGAAGACCCACATACGGGTATGATGGTCAGGTTTCCACAAAACCTTTGACCATATAGCATATATTTCAGTTTAAAGACATTATAGAACTGGGGAAACTATTACTTCCAGGATGAGTTTTATTTTATTTTTTTTTTATTTTATGAGTTATATTTTCTCTCAGCAATCTGCTACATGCTTCCATCCGTTTTGGGATAGGAGATAAAAAACTTTTATTGGTCTCTTGGTGAAACAATGCATTTAATAGCATTAAGGTTATTATGGACAGCACTATCAGACTCTGTTGTGTACGAATTCTGTCTATTCCCTAACTCAAACTTTTCAGATATGGAGTTCCTGGAAGTGTTGACAGAAGGTCTTGAGAGAGTGCTGCTTGTAAGGGGTGGAGGTCGTGAGGTCATCACCATCTACTCATAACCTACCATGTTGCCAGATTTGCCCTAGAAAGGCTAATTGGGGACAGAATAACAGACATTATCTGAATATGTATTTAGATATAAAACATCTTTTTTTTAATGCAGGAAAAAAGTGAGATACATTAGTGAGATACATTTATATCTCATATACAGAATTTCATTTGTGATCCATTCTAAATGAATGCACACATATGGCACTCATTCTCTGGCTTCAGCCTTACAAGTATTCAAATAAACACACACTCACACACACAATGTATTAAGCAATAGCAGACATGGCATATGCCTGGGAACTATCAAAAGCTGCACTAAACTAACTGTATTTCAGCTGATAAGAAACTAAACCGAAAGACCAACACTGGTATCCGCTTCTCATTAGAAACAGAAATACCATGTTAAACCATGTGTGGTTAAATACCGTAGGCCGAACAGTAAACAGGAAGGTTTATCAGTCTGCACAGAGAAATAAAACTGCAACTACATAAATCTGCTGTTTTAAGAAATGTTATATAATGTTAAGCTAATTCGGAACAGCTGCAGACACATCAGTACATGCGTTTCTATAAGTTTTTTTCCACAGAGCTACAGTCCAAACAGAAATTTTACTTGGAGTAGTTTGAAAAGTTGTTGTTTTTATTTTATTTATTTCCTTATTTATTTGCTTTTACTCCCCACTGGCTTGAGAGCACCAGGTTGTAGATAATGATCAAAGAAAGAGCATCGAGTTTATTCATGATTTTGGGTGAAAACATGAAACGATTTTATAACTTATGACTTTTTTGTACTGGACTTTTGAACATTTCAAAGAAATATAATGTTTAACCTTGTAAATTAAAAGATGACGTTTTTCGTACTTAGGCATCCACACAACTCACAATGACCGCTCTAACTGATACACATTGATATTTTTACGGCCACAGTAACTGTACAGGCAAATGCATCTGTAAAAGTGAAAATAATAAAAATATATAAAATTCAACTCAGTTGGTGTGTGCTAATGCTTGATTTGCTTGTTTTCATGCAAACCTAGTCTAGGCAGATAAATTCAGTGATAAAAAGCAGAACACTCACAAACCAGAGGCTCATGAGTCACCAACTAAGTCAAGTCAAGTGGCTCGTTAACCAACAAGTTTATATAAGACTGTCATGCACAGGTCCTGCTTTTGTATTTCTGTATTACTCTCAAATCATAATCTATATCCATCTTACAGTTACTCGTTTTAAAGGAGTAGCCATTAAATGCACAAGAAAAAAAATATACCGGAACACAGGAATATTCACAAAGAATAAAACATGACCGAGTGTGCTGTTATTAGAAAACAATCAGTGATGGGGCGATGTGAAGCAGCCCAACATGAAGCATAATCACTGTTACCACCCTGAAGTGGACTGTTTTCCTATAGCAGCATATCCTGTAGTATTTTGTTCTTCTTATACCACAGCAATTTGTCACTGATTACAATTTTAAGTTTATTAATGAATGACATGTTTTACATCATTATATGTATATGTTAGCTACATATGTATATAGGAACGCCACATGTTACAGCGACTACAATCTTTCCACCTAAACTGTAGTCCTTCCATCACCACACTCTTTTTTTCTTTCTCATGAAGTAAAGACACTGACTTCAAATATTCTTACATGAAAAACTGCCTATTGTTTAATGGGTTATACAATAAATAGTAGGAAAAACACAAAGAAAATATGTAATATTTAAAAAAAAAGTAACAATAGAATGAATGAAATGCTTTAGTATGAAATACATGCCAATATTAAATCATAAAAACTGACCAGGATTTTATCCAATTTTACAACAATTTAATTGTGCCTGACTCACTGTGCAGCATATTAAGATATAGTTATATAGATATACATGTATATATTCAGCATTTGAGATACAGTTTTACATTTGATATTCAGCTTTTTTTCATACATCGCTTCTAGCAAATGTGGCATTTACTTACAATAAATAATCAAATACTAGCTTCTCAGCTCAGGAAAAGGCACAGCGAGGCTTTTTAGAGCATGTTACCTCTATCAATCGTAGAACGCATGGGGGCTCATGAGTGAAATGATGTGAATTATTTATGAATGATGTCATGTAACTTATTACTGGAGTGTCCAAAAGAAGCACCATATTCACAAATCTTGTACACTAGTAGCACAACAATTTTTGAATGCTTGGATTATAGAAATGAGGAAAGCACATAGTAGAAAAAATAAAAATGTACACTATGCATGTGGTTATAAAATAAAACTTGATTTTCAAAAATATATTTATAAAATAATATCAACCATTTATTTTCTGTAGCATAAACCTAATAAATAAAAGTAATGACAAATTAAGAAAAAAAAAACAGTTTTGACATTTAATTTAAAAAAGAAAATATATATATATGCGTGTGTATATTGGTGTAGTCTTTTGGTGTAGCAATTATTCAACTTTTTGAATGTATAAGAATTGACAAATAACATTTTCATTAATGAAAAATATATTCAACTTGAATTGAGAATTAATAGCACCTGTCTCCCATTCCATCTACAATTTACAAAACTAAGTCTTATTGGATCACCTAAAATACAAAGTACAGTGAAAGTTAAACAATTTCTTAAAAAAAAAATTAAAAAAAGTTTAAGGTGAAAAGCTCACAGTTCTGCTTTTTATAACAAAGACTGTTGTCAAATGTTGACAACAAAACAGATGATCATCTGTAATGGATGATTTATACATATATTCCAAAATGGTTGCAGTTATGTGTATATGATTTTCTATATGCAAAGCATCTAGCATCTGCCCTGAGGACATTTATGAAAAATGCCAGTGGATGCTGACAGCAAACTGAAGTGTGATACCAAAACCTGAGCATGAGCTTGAAGGTAGACAAAAAGGCAAGATGTCATGAATAAAATTCCCAGAAATAAAAGTATACTTTTGCCACAGCTTAGGCCCCTTTGATGTGATAGGATTTTAACCACATGCATTTAAACCACAGCCTGAAATCCAATACATTTGCGCACCAATTGCCTGAGTTGTTCCTTGTTTTACTTCATGATTTTTCTTGCTGTTTTTAATTTAGCTAACATTTTCAAAGGCACCAACTTCAGCGTTCATGAAGCTCACCTACTGGGAGGAGTTTTGGCTGCCGAGTGTGTCTTGGAGAGATTATATAACAAAGCTAAAATGTCAGACCACCTGCTGAAGTAATTACACCCCATAGTTCTACTATCAACTAGTATCAAGGTTGTTATGGCTATTATCATAGTTAGAAGCCTAATCAACTGGTCACTTGAAATGAAAGTTAATCTGAAACTCAATAACTCAAAACAAGTATATGTAAATAATGTTAACTTTTAAATGCAAATTTAAACCAGGAAGTGCTGGTGATATGTTACACAATGTTTTAAACATTTGTATGAGTGGAAATTTCAGGAATAAAAAGCTCCAATCTAATGATATTCATTTATATGATGGCACATATTTGCCCTAATGTTTTTAAGCAAATCTGTGTTTTGATCATAAGGGGGCCGTTGAAATTCTTTTACTCTGGAAAGGGATGCAAAATGTCTGAGAACCCCTGAATTTAAGTAATAGGATAATCAGCGGCAGGATGCAAGTGTATAAACTCTCTAAACTCGCTGTTATTTATTAGGGATAATCCAAAAATCATCATCATAATCCATAGTCTAATCCCATGCAGGCAGCAACAAACAAGGAAAATTCAAAAAGAAAAGTGCTATCAAGGTCAAAACCAGGAAATATGGAATCAAAGAACAAGGCTCAGTAATGCAGTCTCACACTGAATGAAACTTTGTGATGAGACAAAGGAACATCAAGATATAAGACAAACTAATCAAGGGATGTGCTCAGAACAGGTGCACACATTAGGTAACAGATAAGTAATGAGACTGGGTAGAACCAAGAACCAAGACACACGCACACAGCAACACAGACAATGTAAACAAAAAGGATATGGAGAGAACATGTGAACAAAACAAAATAGTGCAGTACTCATCGCACTGGGAAACCAATCACATGCTGAGAAGGGGAATATGTAACAGCATGAAACAACTAGGTATAAGCAAGGTCTTCAATTATAAAATGCTTGAATATATGGCTTCACTAAAATAGTAATCAAACTAGCTTTGCCCTTTTCACAAAGAGGGTCTTGAGACTTTTTAAAGAATTATTATACCAGCATCAGTTCGGATATGTTGGTTTATGCAGCAGCAGAAAGTGGAAAAAGAGAACGGTCCAAAACAGAGCACCTGAGCTTAAAGGAGTTCTCGCTTGCATACCGGATGACTTTTTGGTGATATCCGGATGCCTCAGCACCAAGCGGCATTCGTTTTGGGCCTCTGCAGGGGGGATTTCCACCTCACTGGGATGAGTGTTACGCAGGTCATCACGTATCTGTACAGCAGCACAACAAGACAGAAAAAGCAGTAGCTTGTAGACATGCAAGACTTTCCAAAAACATGCTACAAGCAAGGTTGGATATTGACACAGTCTGGGATTGCAATAGATCAAGACACTGGAGAAACAGAACAACACATTTCGACCAATCAGAATCAAGAATTCAATGGCGCTGTGGTGTATATTTATTTATAAAGCTGTTTGGTGGTGACTATTGGATGTGGATTTTCTGGGAATGCATCATGTCTTCTGTTTCTGGGTCAAACATTCTTTTGCTTCCATCTATTGTTATGACCTTATATATATATATATATATATATATATATATATATATATATATATATATATACACATATACACACACACCGTTCCCAATTCCTCCTGCAGATTTAATGAAAATTTGGTGATTTTTATGATCACAGACACCTGATTCAGCTCGTCTATGAATAACCAGGCTTAGTAAATGTGATAGGTTATTAGATTTAAATGAAGGCCATCTCTCACCTTCTCCACTTTCTCAAACACTTGGAGGAAGTTAAGCCTCAGCACTCCTGCCAGTTCCTCCTCACTCCAGTTTCTACTCAATAGTTCTCCAATCAGAGCAGGGTATTTAGACACATCCTCCAGACCCTGAGGAAATCTACAAGTACACACAAACACGCATGACACATTATTTTATGTTTCATGAGATTAAGGGCAGATGTTTGCCATTTATGCCAGTCTAAGGGCAGAGTAAGTCTGTGTGCTAGAATCCGAACAAATTAGAAATGTGAAAACAGGAATCTTCTCTTACCCACTGGCCCCATCGTAGTCACCCCCAATTCCAATGTGCTCTGCTCCTATTACATGCTTAAGATGGTCAAAATGGTCTGCAGGGCACAGGATTAAGATGAAAATTTCAGTAGAGAGGAATATTAAACACATGATGCAATATACTATACTGTAATTTTACTTTACACAATTTTTTTTTTTTGTCAAACAAATTAGCATTAGTATTAGTATTTAGAGGAAATATCAAAACTGATAACAAGGCATTTTTAAGGAGATCTTGGACCCTAAAGCTCCTTCTTAGTTTTGCACACTGAGCAGTTCGCAGCAAAACTGATTTTCTGCAAGTATTTGTGTTGATTTGGATATACTAAGTTTGGAGCATTGTGAAAGATCCCTTTTTAGACCATTTTAACCACCTAGAAGAGGCAAATAGCTTTCGAGCTACATTAACCTTAGGATAAGGAACCAATCTTGTGTGGCTCTTTTGGAATGAAAAGCTGAAGCCGCACTGGCCCTGGTAGATTAGACTGTACGCCACTGTCTTGGAATCAAGGTTCATGATGCAATGAATATTTCACAGTAGCCCCTGAACCACTAACTGCAAAACAACTTCAACAGTATAATGATTCATCAGCATATTTTATAGTTGATTTGGCTTTTTTTTCAGCAAAAATACAAATGTTGTGCATGGGCAAAAAGTCAGATTTTGGTTTCATCTGACTACAACACACAACTTTTTTGTCGATGGTATTTGGTTTGCATATATTTTAAATATTCTTTAGTAAAAGTAAAAGCTCTGAACTCACCAGCTACATTAGAGACATTTGCTTGAGCACCACAGGCTATAAAATCACTGTAGAAGTTCACCATGATGAGCCCTCCATTTCCTTTCTAGCATAGAAATATAAAGGATTAAATTTATATAATTATTGCATGTTATTATTGTTATTAATAATAATAATAATAATAATAATAATAATAATAGTGACAGATACAGATAGATGATGCACAGCACACAAAGCTTTAGGAGAAAAGTTTCAGACAAAGGTCCCTCAGCTATGCAAGCAAAGTGCTCCTGAAATTATTTACATTTTATAGCCTTTTTTTATTTCTTCAAACTCTATCAGAAAACTACAAGACCCTAAATCTAATATACTCTCTCTTCTGGCACATTAGCACAAGGCAGCTTGGAGTCACCAGTAGGAGCAGCAGGTCATCAGGGATGTTGCGTGGGTTATCACAGATGGCGTAGGCAGAGGAGTGGCTGAAGATGACGGGAGCTTTTGAAATTTGCAGCACGGCTCGCGCTGTAGCCCAGGAAGTATGAGACAGATCGATCAACATTCCCAGTCTGTTCATCTCATGCACTACGGCCTGAAGGAACGAGCAGGATGCATACACACAATAACAGATTAATATTATTATTAAAAAATAAATGCAGCAAATAAGGCCTCAATGTCCAAAGGAGTCAAGACAAGATTACATTTATATATACCCACACACACTTACTTCACGTCTTTGTTTGGAGAAACCCTACTGCAAACCAGAATGTGATTCAGTGGTTAATTTACAGTAACACACACATACTGTACATACTCACACACACACACTAGGGGTATAGTGCAATGTAATTTTCTTTTAATAACGATGAATATTCATTTAAGAATGACAAAAAAACTCACAATAAACAAAGATACAAGATATAAATGTAATTATTATTTTTTTTTTTTGAGAACCCAGCAGAGATTTGTGCACCTTCTATTTGTATCATGTTAACGAATGTTGTATTAGTTCCATAAACAGGGTTGCCAGCATCATGGTTTTACACCACCACTTTGTTTTGGAACAAAGTTGTCAATGGAAAAAGCAAGTCCAAACAAAGGGAAAGTGTAAGTACAGACAGTGTATTTAAAATGTAAAGAACAATTTCTGTTTTTATATATTGTAAAGATTGGGAAAGAAAAACAGGTTTATGGAGTGGATAAAGTCTGCATATTGTTCATACTGCAAATCAGAAATGCATCAAGACTTCGTGTGCAGTTTTTAAAATGTACTTTGGGTGGGAATTTTGCTGAGACCTTCCCACTCCTGCCCTTCAAGCTCCGCAGGAAAGTATAAACCTCTTACTCAAGCCACTTTTTTGTTTCATCCCATGAGATTCTTGTCCCAGTGCATACCACTAGTCTCAACATGGAGTTATCTGGCAAGCTTTTTTGCCAGATAAATAAAAAATAATTAGTGCACCTCTTATTCATATCTGTATTTGTATTTGCTGTATTCGTTTAGAACATCATCTGTTCAATACCAATAATGTATTCATATTCGGTTACATTACACACACACAAACACACACAAATTAAAGCTTTGTGTTAATTTCAAATGTTTTTTTTTTATTACCTTGCCGAAACCTGTCAAGGCATTGTTATTTCTCTTGTAGTAAGAGTAATAAACGGAAGAGCTTTCTGCCCTACATAAGAAAATGAGAGAGAAACATCAATTAGCTTGCTATGCACACAAACACACACTACCCAAATTCATCGAATGAATAGATGTTATCTGGATGGTGCGTCTTTCTCAAAATGGCAGTGACACTGACATGTGAGTGTGTGTTATGCTGACTGTATCAGGCACAGCAGTGTTGTTAGAACTTTTGGTATATTGGTATATATTGGGCCTTCATGGCACATTTATAAGCACTGCATAAAGCATTTTGCTGTGCCTGATACACACAACAACACACACAGTGCCATGTTAATGTTACTACTGTGCAGAGAATGGTCCACCATGCAAATAACAATAAAAATAATAATAATAAAGCGACTGATTGTGTGTCCAAGTGCTTACCAAGGTGTGTTGCAAGTGTGTGTGAGGGTCACAGATCTCACTCCAAGTTGGTAGAACATGCGTAAAGCTGGCAGACTGCTATCAATTGCATGGCCTCCTTCTATGCTGATTAAACAAGCTATCTTCTTTGTGGCATTCATTTCTTCAAACACACCCACACACACACACACACACACACACACACACACATACACAAACACATCAATGCAAGTTATGAGTGCAATCTTTCAGGCAATCTTCATTCAAGTGCTTGTGAGAAGTGCAAATGTGTGGTGATGTGGAAAAATGGCCTCCTTGAATGAGCATTATGTTCCAGAAATTGCCTTCTTCCCACATATTATAACTTCCATTTATGGGTGTGGCATAGTGTCTGTCCCTAGTGGATATGGAAAATGAGAAAAGGCGTGCATGCATCCTTTATGTTATGACTGAACAATATCGCTAATAGTGTGAGATGCAGATGTGCATCATCTAAAATATACACAATAATTAAGGATAATTCTTATCCTTATTTACTATTAGATAATGCATAATACGAAAAAATACAGTAGCTTTAAAAGAAATTAAAATGTACAGTTTTTTTCAGTCAGCAGATTGACAATAGTTTTTTTTTTCATACACACTGAGTTCATACCTGCAACGGTGGTAGCCAACTCCAGTTCTGGGTTTTCAGTGCACATACGTCGTATTACATCAATCTGCTCCAATGTCAGTCTAACGGCGTCCTTGTCCTGAGCTGTACATAACACATACGCCGCAAATATCTGACAGAGGAAAAGTTTGTCACAGTTCATTAATATAGTAGGGTAATTAGTAGGGTATTGATTCGGTACAGAATACTGAATCAGAATAGAATATTGAATCAACATAAGGTATTTAATCAACAGTGTACTGAAAGAGTATAGGGTACTCAATCAGTAAGGTTTTGAATCAGTTGGGTGCTGAACCAGTATAGGGTACTAAATCGGTAGGGTATTGAATCTGTAGGGTGATGAATCAGTAGAGGTTACTAAATCAGTAGGGTAATGAATCAGTATAGGGTACTAAATCAGTAGGGTATTGAATGAGTAGGGTAATGAATCAGTAGAGGGTACAAAATCATTAGGGTGTTGGATCAGTATAAGGCACTGAATGAGTGTAGAGTATGGCATCAACAGGGTATTGAATAAGTATAAGGCACTGAATCAGTATAGAGTATTGTATCATAATAGTATATTGACTCAGTATAGGGTATTGCATGAGCAGGGTACTGAATCAATATAGAGTATCGTATTATAGGGTATTGCATCGGCAGGGTACTGAATCAGTATAGGGTATTGCATTGGCAGGGTACTGAATCAGTATACGGTATTGCATCAGCAGAGTACTGAATCTGTATAGGGTATTGCATCAGCAGGGTACTGATTAATTACAGGGTACTGCTTCAGCAGGGTACTAAATCAGTATAGGGTTTTGCTGCGATTGCTGTAGTGGCTTTGGGGCTGCAGTTGCCATGAGCAGCTTTGTACTCAGGACTCCATCAGCAGGGAACTGAATCATTATAGGGTATTGCGTCGGCAGGGTACTGAATCATTATAGGGTATTGCATCAGCAGGGTACTGAATCAGTATAGGGTATTGCATCAGCAGGGTATTGATTCATTATAGGGTATTGCATCAGCAGGGTACTGATTAATTATAGGGTATTGCATCAGAAGGGTCCTGAATCAGCATAGGGAATTGCATCAGCAGGATACTGATTAATTATAGGGTATTGTATCAGCAGGGTACTGAATCAGTATAGGGTATTGCATTGGCAGGGTACTGAATCAGTATGGGGTATTGCATCAGCAGAGTACTGAATCTGTATAGGGTATTGCATCAGCAGGGTACTGATTCATTATAGGGTATTGCTTCAGCAGGATACTGATTCATTATAGGGTATTGCATCAGCAGGGTACTGAATCAGCATAGGGTATTGCATCAGCAGAGTACTGAATCAGCATAGGGTACTGCTTCAGCAGGGAACTGAATCAGTATAGGGTATTGCATCAGCAGGGTACTGATTAATTACAGGGTACTGCATCAGCAGGGTACTGAATCAGTATACGGTATTGCATCAGCAGAGTACTGAATCTGTATAGGGTGTTGTATCAGCAGGATACTGATTAATTTCAGGGTACTGCTTCAGCAGGGTACTAAATCAGTATAGGGTTTTGCTGCGATTGCTGTAGTGGCTTTGGGGCTGCGGTTGCCATGAGCAGCTTTGTACTCAGGACTCCATCAGCGGACAGTGGATAGATTTTAACCAACCGGACTTCTTGCGGAAACTGTGATGAATTTATTGGTTGCACAATTGCACTATTTGTCCTTATAGCGCACAATAATAGAAGGGATTTATCTATAATCGCACTATCCGTTGCACCCAGATGAGGATGGGTTCCCTTTTGAGCCTGGTTCCTCTCAAGGTTTCTTCCTCATATCATCTCAGAGAGTTTTTCCTTGCCACCATCGCCACCGTCGCCACTGGCTTGCTCATTAGGGATAAATTCACAGTGATAAATTCAAATATTTACAATATATTTTTTGTGAATCCATTTATTTCTGTAAAGCTCCTTTGTGACAATGTCCATTGTTAAAAGCGCTATACAAATAAAACTGAATTGAATTGAATTGAATATTGCATCAGCAGGGTACTGATTAATTATAGGGTTTTGCATCAGCAGGGTACTGAATCAGTACAGGGTATTGCACCAGCAGGGTACTGATTCATTATAGGGTATTGCATCAGCAGGGTACTGATTCATTATATGGTACTGCATCAGCAGGGTACTGAATCAGTATAATTATTGCATCAGCAGGGTACTGAATCAGTATAAGGCACTGAATCAATATACAGCATTGTATTAATAGCATATTGAATACATTTAGAGTATCTGTTGGACCTAGTTGAATTAGATAGAGAAATATTATACAATAACAAACAAGTATTTAAAGAGGAAAACTCTTATTTTTATTGAATCATCTGCTTTGACATCTATTTTTTCATCTAGTTACCTACTATATCACTGTTATTGCTAAGCATCAAGCTAGCTAGGACTTATGTAATTAATTTATGTTAGCAGTTCTCCTAGTATTTTGTGTATTCACACCCACCCCTCTTGTTTATACACCTATAAAATAAATAAAATCATTTAAAAGTTCTTGTATTTTGTGTTCAAGTGACATGGTTTAATCATAAACTCACAATAAAGACAGTAAAAATGAACATACTGTAAATAAAAGATCTTTGATAAAATACCTCTTAATTTTTGCCTTTGATACAAGGTTTGACAGTGGGTGATTGCTAATTCAGTAGTTTATATACCATGTTTTAAGGGTTTTAAGAAGGTTTAATATGTATATCTATCAAATTTATTCTAGTCTGTTGTGAGGCAGTGCACTGACTTGGAAACATGAGGATATGGGTGCTCTCAGGTGCTATGTTGTCTGATGTGTATTTTTAGGCTGTGTACATGAGGATCTAAATCTTCTCTGATCAGCAAACACAAGGAAGCATTTGTTTATGCAAAGTGCATGCTACTGTAACATAATGTACAAAGAGAATTTCTGGCTAATGTTGGGCCTTCATGCTGTAAACCCAGCACTCCAGACCTGTGCTATACAGCTTTACAAACTG
Organism: Pangasius djambal; assembly: GCA_022985145.1. Taxonomy (NCBI): domain Eukaryota; kingdom Metazoa; phylum Chordata; class Actinopteri; order Siluriformes; family Pangasiidae; genus Pangasius; species Pangasius djambal. The sequence goes on from CM040999.1 coordinate 5,110,527, forward strand.
GAGCTCTGGATTACTGATTTTTACATGTACATACTTTTTACATGCTATGAAGGATTTGAATGAAGCAGTAAAGGAACACATAGGTGTCTAAACATACAAACATAGTATTTTGCAAACACGCAGTCTGCACTCACTGCATTTGTACATAGTGCCAAAAGTAGTTCATATTTATTTATTTCATGTTTATTTATAACATTTCATAAAAATCTATTTAGATTCTGGTGTCAAAACTGCATTTGTAAAAATCTACTGCAATGTGTAGAGCCAAAGGGCATAGAACTACACTACCCATCAGCCACAGCACATCACATGCTCAATAATCACTACCATCTGTGTCTCGTTACACCTTGTTCGCACCACTATTTAAGTTCTAGCTTTTCGACATCTCACTGTCAAGCTTTTGCTGTAGTTGTTGTGTGTGCCACTTACAGTATGTATTGTTCTTGCCTCACATCCATTGTTCATGTTAATAGTTCTTTTACTAATTCCTGACAAAAGTTTTCTTTTTACTACTTACTATTTAAGGCCTGGACTCATTATGAGCAAATGATCTGAACTAGCCATGTCACGACAGGAATAATCATTCTGTGGTCGAACTGAATACTGTCTTTGGCAACTAAAGTAATCATCACTTCCAATGTTTAGGGTTGAAACCGGAATGCTAGGAAATTAATTCAATTAAGTTTTTATTTAGACATTGCTTTTATCAAGTACTAAAACAGCTTTACAGAAATCTGGATGTAGATTTACTTCCTTAATGAACAAGCCAGAGGTGACTGTGGAAAGGGAAAAACTCCCTGAGACAACATGAGGAAGAAAGCTTGAGAAGAACCAGACTCAAAAAAAAAGAACCAATTCTCTTCTGTGTAAAACCAGATAGTGGTATAAATCATGAATCTTCCACAACTGTATACAGTATCAAACATACAGAGCTCTCAGAAATCTTACCCTTATTCTGTGAGACACCAACACTACCTGCTACTACCACAGGAACAGCACCGTTCTGGCCATATCTAACTCTCAATCTCAGCAAAAATTGAAAATAAATTAAAAATCCAAGAAACAGTGTGAAAACAGACGCTACCTGTCCTCCAACATGAGCAGCTTTGAGTCGGGTAATATCTGTAGCTGTTTTCGAGCTGTTGTACAAATTAATCTCGCTGAGTTTGTTTTTATGGCGCATGCGGAGTTGCAAAGGCAGGTCATTGTGTCTGTAGGCAAAAAGGAAAGCAACCGTGAATGTTATTGTGAGGAACGATACACTTTCACACTTAGCAGTAAGGTTTCTTCGGTTTCTTAGCTCCAGTTCTGTATTTCTGATTTTACGACCCCCTCATCAGCTTCTCGCAATGGCCCCTTGCAGCATACAACTTACCCTTAGAGGCAAACATAAAATATATTTTAAGAGATTTCCTGGATGTCTTTCAAGTTCAATTTCCTTTTAAATACATCAAGAGCCTTCTTGGTTTGCTAACTAATTAGCAGAGGAGAATGGGAATCAAAACCCAGCAAAATTTCAACTGCAAATGACAAAATTACTCTTTCGGTTTTCAGCCAAGAGAGTAAAAAAAATTGTGCCCAAAAGAAGTCACTATGTTTTGCTTCAAGGATTATTATTAAGGACTATTACATCATCTGTAGCACACCATCCAGTTCAACATGCAAACCATGTATAATAGTTTAATTTTTTTTACCAGCTCAGTCAACAAAGCTTTTTCTTCACATTGTAGATTTCCAATTAAACAGGAAACCATTAATGCTTGACATTTCATTAAGGTATCTAAATTTTCAAATGCAAAAAAGCAAAATTAATTATAATTTATGCAATTGAACAAAAAACTAAATAAAAAGAAGAGGAAACCCTCTTGGTTTCTAGTTTATGGTTTCTGATTTTGTGAATTTTGATTCAGGTTCGATGGAGAATTTTGGGAAACTTTGCAAAGCAATGACATTCCAGGACTGGAGCTAATGAACTCTGAATTATACTGCCTGTGAATTATCTAAAGTGAGAAAAAGCAGCAGGTATTATTACCCATCTATCAGTCGGTATTTAGACATCAGCTCCAAAGTTTTACTGTGCAATCTGGGATCAGACTGCACTCCACGCAGAAGGAGGAAAGCACAGCACAGGCTCAGCTCACACACACCCAGTGCTTTTAGGGCTAACATGATCTGGTTCTCGTGAACAGCTACAAGCACATAAAAGATTACTCACACATAATTGCACTGTGTGCTTTTAAAACAAAACTGTATATTGTGCATTTATTTTAATACATGGTGTTCTGGAAGACATTAAGTAAATTACTACACTGCCCAACACTAGTTAATATTTAAATGTAGCTAAAGTGGACATGAGCAATGCTATCTTCAGCATTCTTTTGCATTTTCTTACCTTTGTATATCTAATAGTCTACGTGTTACATTTGAAAATATTAATTATGATATAATATTATTTATGAAAATTAAACTGAAAAAAGTTCACATAGTCAACTCCATAATTATTGGCACCATTCAAAGTAATGGGGAAAAAATGATTGCACTAACCAATGGTGTCAAACATATGGCCATATAAAGGTTCTAATGCAACCCACTAAATGAATTTACAATCATCTTGTGAATCGTAACTGAGCTGAAAATTTTGACAAAAGAGCTAGTCTCCATTATTCCACTAGGGGTCAAAATAAAGCATTAGCTCAGAGCCATAAACTAAGCTACTGACAAATTGTGTTAATGATATGAAAATCTGCATTAGCAAGCAAGCATTTAATCCCAATTAAGTCCAGTCTGTTCATCTGTTTTGCAGGTTATATGTTTAATCCACTTTTCTTTTTTTTAGATAAATGCTGATAAATGAACACATTTAACAGGAGTTGATGTGTTATTGGTCTACTAAACTGATCCACTTGACACTGGACTAAGTATATTATGGGCCGTTACCTAGAATGTGCTTACGCCCCCAGAATAAACGTTACATGCAATGATACAGTTTAGTCCAACAATCGCACCGTTTTCAAATTGCACAGTTTAGTTTATTCTTGGAGTTAAATAACAAAATCAATAATTAGACGCCTCCTCGATGACTGCATGAAAGCTGCACCTAAACTTCTTGTGTCAGTGGAGCTGTAGTTGGAATTGTGCATTGTGGTCAGATTTTGTTTAAGTAAAACACTAGAGCAAATCATAGCTCGGTGGTTAAGACATTTGACTTCTGATTTGAAGGCTGTGAGTTCTGCCAAGCTGCCACTGCTGGGCCCATGAGCAAGGCCCTTAACTCTCAACTGCTCCATTGTATAAACGATGATAAATGCAAGTTGCTCGGGATAAGGGCGTCTGCCAAATGCTCTAAATGTAAGCAACCTCATATGTTCCTGTAAGCTCAAAATAACACATACTGCATAGTATTACTTTGTGTTCCTTATATATGTTTATGCAGGTACTGCTCATTTTCATGATCATGAAAGGGGTGTCGATAATTCTGAAGTTGACTCAAGCATAACTCATTCCTCTTATTTAAATAAAGTGCTGTTTAGCAACAGCAACAGTTTTACACTTCCTCATGTGTGTTTCCCTAGATGCACTATCATTTAATAGTACAGACCATCATTTACTTCTAACTTTATGTGGTGTACTGTTTTGAAATACTTTTATAGTCAGATACAGAGAAACTGTCTGTGGGTCTATTCTGTTTTATGCTGCATTAGGAATCAGAAACATGTGCAGTGGGATTATTTTAGAATGACTTAAGTGAAATTACTTACGATTAAGTTGTTAATTTAGCAAAGCAAGTATTAATTCAGCATTAGGGAATGCGATATGTCATAACTGATCTCTAACACCACCCACATGCTGTAGTCTAGAACATCTGACAAGTTTAGGCATTATCATGTTTTGCTGAAAACATGCAGTAACAAAACCTGGTTAAACTGAAACAGATTGATTTTTTTGTAGCACCTAGAATGGAATCCTAGTTTTTATTCATAATCATTGACTAAATACATTTCTCACCATAAAACAACCAAAGTATTTTTTTTCTAAAAGTACTTACTCACCACGTTAGGGAAGTTTGACAGTGCCGTTGTGCTGTGGATCAGTTCACCACCCAAGTGTGCAGCTCTGCCTCTCCATTTACTGCTGAAGCTTTAATCCCAAGCTGAAATTGCGCCTTCTGGTGGACTCAGATGAATATACACACGTTACACGTTTATGCTGTACACTTGTACAGTTCCAGACACTTTTTCCAGCAAGCCTTACTTACTTACTGAAAAATGTCATGTGAGGAATGTTCCTGTAATCGAGTCAGAATAAAGAATATGTGCATGTGCCACTTAAAATACTGAAACGTTAGCGCGTCTGATTCAAAACACGATTAGTGAGCGAAAATAAGCAGTTAACACTTTATCGATCATAGGAGATCCACTATAGGAGAAATGTCCCTGAATTGTTAGTTTTGATTGGTTTTTCAACCAAGTCTGACCTGTTTATTATTGCCTGAAGTGCTGGGTCACCTCCCCAGTAGTTTGAAAAGTGCCGGGTCATGCCAGCTCTCTCCTGTTGCCCCGGTGGCCCTGTGTTCTACTATAGTGAACTTTCAACATTCATGCAACATTTTCAACTGAAATTGCAGTACGGCAACAACAGCAGACAATGGTGTATAGCTTAGCAACAAGCTACACGTCTAACGTCTAACATTGATTACCTTCTCAAAACAGCGATTAGTATGGCCAGTGTTATAGATTTTATCAAGCACTGTATCTGTATATTAACTGAATTAAAGCTAATACTGCTATAACTACAGGGAGTCCCAAAAGTCTCCATATATAGGGGACTATGTATGCCAGTTCATGGACATCCACTTCTCGGTTGGTCTGCAACACTTCCAGTCTTTTAGAATTTGTTAAGTTTAGCAACTGTGTCGTGTGTGTGTGTGTTTGTGATGCAGTTGCCATGTGTTATGTTAAAGTCCATCGCAACCTTGCCACAGCTTCCCGATCCTGCCATGAGAATGATTTTCAGTATGTTCTTCTTTTGTCAAAGGCATTCTTAAAAGCTATCTGAAAATATATATATAATATTTAACTAAGTATGTAAAAGTTTGCAAGACATTTTGCTAAAATGTGTCAATTTCCCCTATGTATGAAGACTTTTGGGACACCTGTAACTTAAAAGTAGAGAAGAGGGACTTTATACTGTTCTCATTGTGAGCAGCCATGTTGATTTGATGTCACTCCGTAAACGAGGAAAGAACTGGTTGTGAAGGCTACCCCAAGTTGAAAAGTTGAAATTGCAAGTTGAGCTGGCATTTTTTGTGGTTTTTACTTCACCTCACAATGCAGCATTAGTTACATAAACATCACATGTGTTACACTACATATATTTGAAAAGTTTGCAACTAAAAAGTAATAAATTCATTACAGCTCTATGGTCTCCGGTTCGATCCTAAGCTGTGCATGTTCCTCCTGTGTCTGCATGGGTTTCCTCCCACTTCCCAAATATATGGTGGTAGGTGGATTAGCGAAGATAAATTGCCCCTAGGTGTGAGTGTGTGTGTGTGTGAGAAATTCAAATTTAATTGGTCACACACACAAACATACACGGTACAACGTGCAGTGAAATGCTTTTTTTCAACTGTCCGTGATATAAAATGTAATTTACATAAACCAGAATTTAAATATATACAGGTAGAAATGGAAAAATCTAAAAATATAATATAAGGGATATAAAAGAGAGGTGGCAGCAACAGTATGACTATATTTGGAATATAGTGCAGATATGTGCAGTTGTTTGTGCAATTAGAATGCTGTATAATATCAGGCTGAGGTAGTTGTTTTTTAAATTGCCAGCATATATAATAAATATTTATAAATATGGGGTAATGCGGGTATATTAACAGGAACATAGGGGTGCAGGAGTTGTGCAAACAAGTCCAAGCTCTAGTCCTAGGTGTTATCCTGGTTGAAGGCCCAAATAGCCCGTGGGAAAAAGGAAGCGCTTCCCTGACTGCAACAGATAGAAGAATCCATTGTTCAGATGGCTGAAGTCCTCCACTATCTTCCTGGCTTTGGTCCAGCTCCTCTTGCTGTAGATAGACTGCAGGTCAGGGAAATGAGTAAGCAAGGAGCTCAGGACACAACCCTGGGGGGCTCCAGTGCTGAGGGTGAGGGATGGTGAGACATCTCTGCCCACCTGTACTGCTTGTGTTCTGCTTCTGCTGATCCACTGACACAGGGACAGACTAAGTCCCAGGTGTGTGTGTGTGTGTGTGTGTAGACTGGCATCCCATTAAAGGTGTATTCCCACCTCATGCCCAGTGTTCCCAGGTTTATCTGTAACCCTGACATGGTAAAGCACTTACTGAAAGCGAGTGAGTAATGATACAATAAAAACATATTTGTAACTTGTCTGTCTATACCCCACTTTGTCCACAAGAGGGAGCCATTTGTAAAAAGAACTCCAGACATAAAAATGAACTCCTTTGACATAGTAGACACACTGTAAAATGTATGAATTAATTAAAAGTTTCACATGATCTGTCAAGCTTGCTATGTATGATTTCACAGGATATTTTTTAATGTTAAGCTGATCAGTGGACGAGCTCTGAAATTTCTGCCACCAGATGGCACTGTGGCTTTGAGCCAGCGAGTGCCTTTATAAAAGGTAAGATAAGAAGAGGTAATCTTCTAGCAGAGAGATTTAAATCTTTAATTAATCACTCCCTTCCATCCAATCTGAAAAGAAATCACTCTGAAGTATATGAATTGCCGTAACTTGCAGATTAGTTTTCAACAACAATAATAATAATAAAAGAATGATTAGATGATGAGAAAACTCAGATCTCAATGAGGCCACAGTTTAAAAAGGGATAGAAGAGGATGCCATCCTTCCTGGTTCAGAAATCAAGAAAAAAAAATTCTCTTGTAAAACAGCAATACTTTTGAAATGTGATATCAAGATGTAATTGGCACAAGCCAAAGGCTTGCATTAAATGGAAGTTGTTTACCATATATGGTGATTTGGGGGCATTTTTTTTTGTGCAAATGATTGCAACCGTGTATGAGCACATCAGTTTAGAATGTGTGGGATTGACCATTGCATGATAATATTCTTGTATGTACTTGTATGTACTTGTATGACACACTAATTTAGAACTTGTTCTATGCATGCTTTGATAAATGATTATATATATATATATATATATATATATATATATATATATATATATATATATATATATATATATATATATGTATGTTTTTTTTTTGTTTGTTTTTTTTTGCTCCCCAGGCCCAAAACATGCCCATGTTCACAAAGCATTCTGGACTGGAAGGCAGCTTTCTCAAATGGGTTTTCTCAGCCACTTAATAATCTTCTCCTGTGGCCATGGCTTAATTTATGTTTTACCATGTTTTACGTATATTCCAGAAATTCTGAACTCGGATTTACATAATTGTCGTGCACCAAAGTGGGAAAAACATGAACGCCTCCATGAAAGTGTGTTTTGTTAGCAACAAACTAGCCAGCTAATATTAGTGATCATGAGTTTATGATATATTTACTTTCTTGGACAGCAAATGGGTTAAAGATTTAACCAAGTAATGTGTCTATGCTGATTGATTTAAAGTAAATATTATATAAACTCTTTTAAAGTAGCGAAATGATTTTATTTACTGTTGATGGTGTAAGCGGCCATGTTGATATGACATCATATGCTGAATTGGGGGTTCAAGAGACCTTCCTGACTCTCAGAGAAGGAATTCTGATTTGAGGGAACTTTTCTTAGTTTTGTCCTAGTCTGAGGGCAGAAATTCCTTGTTACAAGCTTTAGTCAAACACGCCATTAGACTCAGGTCTATGAGGTATGGTTTTGTTGATCAGTAGCACCATCTGCTGGTGGTCTAACTTTAAGGATTTTACCATCTGAATGTGTGTGTGTATGAAATCTTTGGTCATGGTATCCCTATTTCTTTTGTTCATACAGGAAATACACATTCATAGAAATGATCACATAATTACGTTCTATCATAGATTGGTTTATCAAAGAGGTCTGCTCTGTTGTAGGGTTGTACGTGGAACCTTCATAAGCCCTACATGAACACGTCAGGGGGCTAAATGTAGTTTGTTTTTAAGTGTGTTTGTTTTTAAGAGAACTGATTATTGTTTTATTGTTTATTTTAAAGGGGGTATTCTCTGTTAATGCAGATGGACTCGCATCGTGAGATGATTAATATATTTATACTCCCAGAAGGATTGGAGAACACTCTCATCTTTACCATTTTAAACCTTACATTTAAATATATCATTTAGGCATGTGACATACTATAACAACAAAAAATAAATACATTTAAAGTTTAGCCTTGAACACATATACAATAAAATACACAAACTGTTCATTATACCACTATTGATCCAATTTGATTTATAATGTTTTACTGCTTTTGCTGATTCTTTTGATCAAATACTGTAGCAAGTCATTACGGGATACAGAGGATCTAGGGAAAAAAAAAAAAAAAATATATATATATATATATATATATATATATATATATATATATATATATATATATATATATATATATATATTACTACATCAGGAAATAAAAATACCATTGTATAAATACCATTTATATTACCTTGTCAAAGGATTAGGTTAAACAAGTGATTTTTGTATTTATAGGCCTGGATTTTCATTCAAGCTGAATTTTACTTGGATCTACAATTAAACGATGATAAAATAATTAAATATGACTAATATTTATAAACTGGTATAGATTAATGGTAAAAGACATTACCTGTGATTGTCCTGTAGAAGATGAACTGTACGTTCCAACTGCTTTAAGAGTTTGTCTTGCTGTTGAAGAACTTGTGTTTCTCTGTCCAGATGTACTCCCAAGTCCAACAGTGTAGTGTCTTAATACACACACACACACACACACAGTATATAGCTCATGGTAGGTCTACATGTTCACATGTTCTACTGTATGTAAGTGCTCACCACTTTCCAAACTTGTCTTTATCTTCATTTTCTCTGCTCGCAAAATGAAGTTCTCTTTTAAAGCTGAGATCAGTCTTGTCTTCAATGATTCCTTCAACATACAAGTATTTAAAGTTTATTTGGAAACATAGAAAGTAAGACTTCAATTTTTTTTATTTAAAAAAAAAGCAATACAAAGACCTGTTCATGTTGAGTTTTGGCAAGTTGTCTCTTCAGTTGTCTAACTTCAGAGACATCAAATGCTGATCGGTGTTCTCCGCAGCTTTTCCACTCCTCATTTCCACCCAGTTCATTCCCCAATCTGCTCTTTACCTGCTTTGATTTCTCCACATCCCACCATTCTCTGCTCTCACACTTTCCTTTCTGCTCATCCTTACTTCCTCTTATATTCTTGTCCTCAGGTTGGGATGGTGGAACAGGGTTAGTCAGAGGTAACAGAAGGAGGATGGCTTTCGCTGTGAGCAACCATACAAGTTTTTGGCAATTATTTTAGAATTAAAATGACTTAAATGTAACTTAGCATATAGGTTAATACATTTTTAAACATTTATTTTTCTCAGCCAAAATGTGTCGCATGTGGACACGGGTAGTATTACAACATGAGTTTGTTTATTTAACAGCATCCAAAACATACCATCACCAACATTTAGCTTAGCATGTAGCTTAGTATGCATGTTCCGTGTCTAAAGGTTTCATGGAACCATGTCATTCATTAATCTCATATGTGTTTGGTTTATTTGGACTGTTTATCATTTATGTGAGTTTTGTAAAGTCAGAATGGCATCAGACTGGCATTATTCACTTAAGTGGGTTTGGGGTGTATTTGAACATATTCTAAATATTCTAAATGCATAATAATATCTAGACTCCAACTTCTGCATCATATGTCACTTATTGATATCCTATTTGAAATTGTGAGGTTTCTGTAATAAACCAAAAGCAATGATATGGGCAATATGTTTATCATATCTTGAAATTTTCATACTGTTCTTCCCCTCGTCCAACACACTTCTGTCTCTAAAATTCAGATGCTACTGAAGGATAAATTACAATAGCATGACTGGTCTTATCATCTATATTATGGCCATACTTTTGTGGCTACGTAACCATAACACTCATGTGCTTGTTGAACATTTCATTCCAGATTTAGCCTCCCTTTGCTGTTATAATAACCTCCACTCTTCTGGGAAGGCTTTCCATTAAATTTTGGAGCTTGGCTGTGGGAAGCTGTGCTCATTTAGCCATAAAAGCATTAGTGAGGCCAGGCAATGATGTTGGGTGAAGAAGCTTGGGGTGCAGTCAGTGTTCCAGTTCATCCCAATGGTGTTAAGTGGGGTCGGAGTCAGGGCTCTGTGCAGGCTACTTGAGTTCTTCCACTCCAATCTCACCAAACCTTGTCTTCATGGAGCTCACTTTGTGCGCAGGGGCATTGTCATGCCGGAACAGGTTGGGGCTCCTTAGGGAAATTGTAATGCTACAGCATACAAAGACATTTTATATAATTGGGTGCTTCTAACTTTGTGACAACAGTTTGGGGAAGAACCACATATGGGTGTGATGGTCAGTTGTCCATACACTTTTGGCCATATAGTGTATGGTAATAATCTTGGAGACCACGGTTACTCAAATAAAAGAAAAAATAGATAGATAAATAAATAAAAACAACCTTTAAAGGCTTTAAAGTAAAAACTGCATATCTCCTATCGCTCACTTTGTAATGGATGCATACCCATAAAGTTAGGATTGAGATGGAGAGAGAATTGTCCATTCCAGTGCTCATCCACCAGGTCCAGCAGAGTTTTCAGCACAGCGCACACATCAGGGCCATAGGGCTGGACAGCTGGACCAGGCAAAGAGCTTCTCTGGGCTTCTGGAAAGATCACCTGAAGACATACAGTATCAAGCACCACTCTATACGCAGGTGAGGTTTTTGGTAACACTTTACAGAAGGGCAGTGATCATGAGGCTGTATGATACCTACTGTATATAAGCCCTTCAGGACAAGCGGCATAAACCTACACAGACATTTATAAGGGCTTATTCCAAAGACATCACTAGTCATCTAAACTGAAAAAGCTTTTATCAATTTTGATGGTGTTTACACGGCACTTGTGTTGACAAAAGCTTGTTGTAACACTCTCAGAGTTGAATTAATTTGACCAACATGTGCGAAGTATCTTCTGAAAATGCTCACTAATAAACCTCTCAAAAAGCCTTGTCATGCCACCACTGTGTCTCTGAACTACAAGGACAGTTGTTATTACATTCTAATGTAAGTCAGTACTCTAGTGCTCTCTGGTGACATTATGGTGTGCTGTGGTTTATTGGTCAATGAGCGCAATGGACTTTTTCGATATTCGAATTTATAATTATGCTTAGAATATCTGCAAGAAAATATATAGCTATATGATATATAGCTTCCATGCTTATCTAGATAGAGATAGCAAATACTCTATTAGGATCCAAGAATTTGAGTCTTTATACACCAAATATATCCTAGATCTGAAACCAGAATGATTGAGTGGAACCCATTAATTTCCTGATAGGGAAATGTTTAAGTGGAAACCCTTTGGCCAATTTCTGTTAGGAAGTGAAACAGTATTTCTCTTTCTGCAGCAGTGATAAATGACAGCTAAATTCTTTCCATATGAAGAGGATGGGTTCCCTTTTGAGTCTGGTTCCTCATGTCATCTCAGGGAATGGTTCTTGCCACAGTCACTTCTGGCTTGCTCATTAGGAATAAATTTTAAATCAATTTTTTTTTTTGGATTTCTGTAAAGTGGCTTTGTGACAATGTACATTGTTAAAAGTGCTACATAAACAAATTAAAATTTGAAGGAATTACCAATCTTGTGGTCTAAATTAGGGGGACTGAGAAGTCACAGAGAATACTCAGACTGTATATAAAATTTATAATCTAGTCAATGAAAAAAGCTAACCTGTTCCTTGGTTTTCAGCTGTTGTTTAGGAGTCGGCTGGGTCTCCTGTTTGTCTGGCTGTATTAAGGAATTCATGCAGAGTCTATGTATTGGCGGTCTTTCTTCTTGTCTCATCTCAAAAAATTGTATGGCAGCATCAGGTAGGTGGGTCGCTTCATACAAGTCTATAGCATAACAATATGGATATATTTACTCAGGTTATAGGAACACTCCACTCTGAAACACATTAAATATGCTGTATGTATATTGAAATATTTGTGAGGTGTTATCAATTCAGCTAATTGGGTAGTGCTGTATTTTTCCTATTCCTTTGAGAAGGTAGAGGTCTGTCATGCTGACATCAGAGTTGCTAGCACAGTTAATGGCATTTAATGGGAGAAAAAATTCAAACAATTTCAAGTATAAGGGATAACGATCAGGATTCACTGTTAGCTCCAAAAAACAAAGGAGTTTCAAACAAAGGAATTTCCATGTCATATTAACAAGAAATTCAATGTAGAAGTAGCAGAGACAGCAAACATTGGACGGAAAGTTCCAGAATGCAGTGCAGCTATACAACACAGCTGCAGCAGAGACTCGACTCGGCTAGTTAGCAAGCTACATGATGAAGAGCATGATGGACTTGATGGTGATATTAACGTCAAAGTTGAAGCTGTTTGAGCAGATTGTTCCAATGAGGAGGTGAGAGAGCTAGACAGACTAAAGGACTAAAGACTAAAGCGCCACTGCATTGCTCTCTTTAGGTAGACCTGACACAAGGATTAAATCCCACTGCTATCAGCAGGTAGTATAACGTGGGTAATATAGGAAACTTTTAGCCAAAGTAAAAACAGACCAAAAACCAAAGACGTGAACTCGGAATTTCGTCATGAAATAAATCTTGGATGCGATTGAACATTAGAAACATTAATATGCCAGTCCTTCAGGGCGGATTTCTTCTTTAAATGCTTGCATTTGAAACATTTCATATTGCCATTATAAGATTTTAAAAGACATTTTATGATATAATTTATAAGGCTTTCTATAAAATTAATGTAAAATGAGCATAATATTTTAGTACCGCTAGTAAGGCGGAGCAGTCTGTCAGTATGTGTTTCCAGCTCTGTGTCTGTTTCAGCCAAAGGGTGATTCATTGAGGTCCGTGACAACCCAACATCCCTAAAATTCATGTCCCAGGGTTTATTGGTTCCTTCTGTAGGCTCAGAGTCCAAATATAAAGATCTGATCTCTGGTGTGCTCCCTGTAGGACTGAGTACTGACTGCTGATCAGTTCTCCTTGATAAAGGAGATGCTTTTGGTCTTAAAGTCCTACAGGAAGGCCTTGTCTTTGGAAAGCTGTTTGAATATTCCTGTTGAAAAGTCACTCTGAGATCTTTTGATCGCGGAGGAGGAGAGGAAGAGGAATGCGGGGCAGAGTGAGAAGGACCAGGAGATACTTTTTCATCTGAAAGATGAAAAATGACAATGTTATTGCTTAATCAATTGTAGTTATTATTTTGTTTGAACTTTGCATTTTCTGCGTCTCTTACATTCATCAAGGTTGGAGTTGTGCGATTTTATAACACCAAACGGCCTTAACTCCTTATCTTCAGATAGCAGAGTGTTGCTATTCAAGAGTACATAATACACATGATAAAATTATGCATTTACATGCAATAATTAATCATTCAAAATATTAATATTAATATATTTTAATAATTAAGTATAGTTAAGTATCATATCTGGTGTAGAGTGCTCACCTCATAAGATCCTGTTGATCGCGTTGCGTTTTCTTTTTCTCTTTCATTGCTTTCCCAGAACTCATCCCTCACTCATTAATGCATCATCTTGTCCAAGCTTTTCACATTTTTACAGTTCTGAATCTGATTAATTTTTTGAATAATTTTTTTGCACTACGTGAAAGATTTTAAGAAAGTTCACTGAAAGTGGTGAAGGCAGAAATGATTCTCTTTGTAGCCATAGAGACACACAGACTTAGTCCAATAACGTTACAGCTGAAAGCACGGAGACTTTAAAGGTCAAGTATCACCATAGCAGCATAATGTAGCAACATTTAAAAGCAGAGCTGGTCATCCATTACAGCTCGTTGGTCAGAAGTCTTTTCCAGTTCCTCACAACATGTCACATAGCTAAAATAATGACTTCTGATGACCTCATTGTTCAGATTTCTGTAACTGTTATGATGATGATTATGATGATGATGAAAATCATCTGCAAATTACAGTCAACACTAGTATAATTGTAAGTCTTGTTTCTTATTGAAGTGGGTAGCGTGATTGTCTCCCCAGTCTCCATGAATGTGGAGAGAGAATTCAGGTTACAATGCAGTTTGTAAAACTTCTTTATTATTAGCCAAACAACAAGAAAGTAGCTTGGCTCATTTCACACCCTACATTCACCATGTCCTTCTAAATAACTAAAAGCTTAACTCTAGAAACACGTATACCCAGAACCAAGTGTTCAGGGACTAATAAACATTCCTCTTAGAAAAGTAAAAACAATACATTTATATCATACAACAGTATGTAGTATATAAAAACTTGAATCTTTCTATGTGGTTAATAACAGATTAAAATTTAATTTAAAAAAAAGAACTTAAAATCTAGTTATTTAATGTTACTTAAAATGTAGTATTAAGTGTTTATGGTCAGAAAATGATTGCAGAACTTCTTACTTTAACAAATTGTTATCCATTTAAAAAATAAATAATAATAATATTGAGAATTAGTGTTGCCATTGACTTTTTGACAGTTACTATGTAACCTGCATCTCAATACAAAACTTACTATTAAACAGATAAAAAGTCATACAAGTTGGTTTTGACTTGTTTGTGACAGAAGAATTATGGTTTGCATTCACAAATTATATTTAAATTTAAACAGGTTTCATCCATAGTTTCCACTCAGAACCAGATCTTTTGCACATACGTACACTGACTGAGTTTGAGAGTGAATTTCATGCTTCCAAAATTTATTTTACAACTGCAAAATTGTTTGAATTTCAGACAACCACTTTGCTTTTCCATCTTGTGCCCACTGCTTCCTGGAGATTAAATTAGATTAGATTAGATTCAGCTTTTTTGTCACTGTGCAGAGTACGAGTACAGAGCCAATGAAATGCAGTTTGCTTCAGCACCACCATGACTCTGACCAGGATAAGGTAGTTACTGAAGATGAAGAATTACCTAAATTACTAAAAAACACTGGAAGTAGAGGTGTACATAAGACAGTTTAAAAAAAAAAAAATCACAATCCCGTCTGCTCCCACAGTGATAACTTTTGTTGATAACTGTTCATAATATTTTTTAATACTGTTTCCCAAAATACAAGCAAATTAGTAATTTAAACCAAGCAGTGCTATCCAGTATAAACCAGGATAAACCAGTATAAACCAGGATAAACCAGGATAAACCAGGATAAACCAGGATAAACCAAGGATGAACGTGACCTTTTTTGGTCTGCAAGCTTCATATCTGATCACCTACACAAAAGTAAAAACTGCCTGCTCATAACATTTTTTTAGTCTTTATCCACGAGTAAATATTTTAACTGGAAACTGGGAGTTTTGCATAAGTAAGATTTTTACAAAGAAATTTTTAGGGCTATTTTTAGGGCTTTATGATAAGAAAATTAAAAAATGAGATGTTTTGAACTCTTGAGAGGTGAAGTAAGGCAACAGAGGCACGTTTGATCATAGCTTTTAGTATGACTTCATTCATCTGAAAAAGAAATCTCTCTGAGAGCAGGTTAAATATACAGCTTGTTATTGGTTTTTCTTTAAGAACGATATGTAAAAAACACTTTATTTTGGTTATAATATGAACAGAAATTAATTTTTTTTTTATAATGTCAACGCAATATACTGCATTTCATTGTCTCCGTACTCATACTCTGAAAATGACAATAAAGTTGAACCTAACCTAAGCAAACCTAAATATGTCTAATGGATGTGAAAGATAATAGTTTGTCAAAAATTCATTCAATCAGCTACACAACTTGTACACAGAATGTATAGATAGATCAAACTAATACATTTCTTGAAATTTTTTTTCTTTCTAAAACAAAAAAGATTGTTTTTCAGTTGAATTCAGACTTGATATACAGTATGTCCTGTGTGCCATTTATCAGCTAGTGCTTTTCCTGCCTGTATATTATCATTTAATAACGAAAGCAATATGACTCCAGTCCTCGTGTGGTAATATACAGCACTTCCACATCCTGACTCAAGATTGCAAACTAAGTTTGACAAGCAATTCATCAGGCAATTTATTATAAACTGAGGAAGCAGCAGCACAGCTCGTCTAAGGAAGGGCTGAAGGAATTCGTCAAGTCGTGGCTTCAGGCAAAAAGGGGCCACATTTGAACAGATCCTGCATGAGATATGGTTTTGATTAAAGACTTCCAAGGAGATGTCCCAAACAAACGTTGCCATGAACCAGCGTGTTTAGTTACAAACACACGAGGCAGACGAGAAGTGCTGGAGCCAGGTGCCGAGCTGTTATTTTGTGTACGTTTCTGCTGCCATGGCAATAGAAGGACCCACATCGGCATCCTGTTCCTCTCAAACAGCAGTGCAGGGGCGGTGGACACTTCACATCACTCTGTCCACTGTCCACATAAATGAGTGGCTTGGGCCTGGCTGTGTGTGGGTCTGGATGAGACAGGACATTAGGATCTTTTTTTCTAATCCAGGCTTGACATTTCCAGCCACACACACATCACAAATGGTTATTAAAACAGGCTTACGTGGTTGACCACAGAGAAGAAACTGCATGGTATGTCAATGCCAGGCTACCAGGAATGGTACAAAATGTGCACAGACTTTATAATTATGCTATGCAAACATTTAAACCTTTTTTTTTTTTTTTTGCATATTCTGATCTACATTTTGAGTTGCTATTATGTGCAATATTTGCTTCAGTGCATGAATCAAATTAATATATTGCTATATGTTCATTTGTTATGTTTTTTTTTTTTTTTCTAAATTGTAACATACCGACAATATTTGTCATTTTTATATCAGCCTTCAGTATGAGGAGGAGAAATTTTTGAAGTATAGAATAATATACCGTATATGAAATAGAAAAACAGCCTAAAATGAAACTCCCACCATATTTTATACAACTCTAACTTTTAATCTCGACACAACAACATTAATCATAGGACCAAACTCGAAAGAAAATGTAAAAGTCATTCTTTGGATATCTGAAACATAGATATTCAGTATAATATAATGATGGCACATTATTTTACTCGTTGTCCAGAAATATGTTTACAGCTAAATGATAGTATTCTAATTTATTCTAAATAGAATGAATTATTTATGTCAAAAAAGAACATCCCCTGCAGTTTGTTGTTTATCATGAAAGTGTACATCAGGTTTATAGTTCATATGCATCTATTAAAGTGCAACAGAGAAGGCAGGCCTGCATATTTTATACTTAAAGACCAGAGAAGACATGATAAGATTATAATTAAACCGGCTGTAACGTTAATGTACACATCTGGCACTGTTGTCTGTAAACATATAGTGACTAATAGCGGTGAAAGGAAGCGCAGCCTCACTAGAGCCTTTACTCTATTTTTCATCAGAATTCAGACCTCAATAATCAGGAAAATGTCCTAGTCATGAAGTTTCTTTCAGTCATTTGGCAGAGTTATGAACTATGTCTCTGTGGTCAAACAAAACCGTCTGAACAGAATTTTACATTTGCATCACATCAAAACTCCATTGAAAAATGAAAAATGGTTGACAATTTTGCATTAGTCTATGTACAGTACACTCTTTAAGGATACTTCAGGGGATTCTTTGGATAGTTAAGGGTTCTTAGCTTCTTATAATGAAACCAAACAATCCTTAAGTGTTTTATGATTTAACCTTTTTGTCAAAGATCGTATAGTAAAACAAGATCCCTCAGCAGTGCCATAGCTACAGTTTTGGGTTCGAAAATCCCCTGAATTATTTTATTACAGTTCCAAATGCGTGTTATGTTAAACACATGCTAACACACAAACGGTGCAGCTAATTACATACATGCCATATAACGCAATAATTGTGCTATAATAATGTTCATAAAAGGTCAACAAAGTTACCTCCATATTTAACCACCCCAGATGTCAAATGAATGCATTACTTCTTTGTTTAAGAATATTTTATAAGATACCAGCTACTATGGTGATAAATTGGATTAACCAATCAGGATCATGCATTTTTTCAGTTTCTGTTTGAAAGCCTCTAGCCAGCTATCTACACTCTGAGCGAAGGGATATCAAGGTGACAGGTGAAGTCTGGTTGTATCTGGTTTTATAAGGTAAAACCTCTTCTTTTTTCATTTCATTTTCATTCATATCGTAGAACTGTTATAATGGTATTTTATTACTATTTTTATTAATCTTATTCATTTGGCAAGATTGGTAGATTGCCATTGGATGATTCTACTACTGCCTCCTATCCACCCAAACTGCATGAGCATGTCACAGTATGTTATCGATTAAACTGCATGCAGTCATTTTATTTAGCATATTTCCTCATTCCCCAGAAATGAATTCCTGGCTACGCCACTGCTCACTATTTTCCATTTTGTCTGTAATCATTTTTCATATATAGAAGTCTACATTTAAATGGCTTATTTTTCTTTACTGTTTGAGTTCTAATCCAAGAAATAAAAAGAATTCAGAAATGAAAACAGTTACGATTAACGAATGAAAAATGCATCATCCAGTGCTTTGTGGCCAGGCGGATCACCTTCATTAACAGAGGAAAAACCTAAAATTGTGACAAATTTGGAAAATGGAAATGCAAAAAAAAAAATAAATCACTTTAATTAGTTTTGCTTTGGTATGAATGAAATTGGCCAGATTTAGAAAGATGTGTTAACATTTGAAGACGTATTGTGCAGAAACATCTTAAAACAACAGAACAGTAACATTGCTGTAACTAAAGAACTGCATCCGGAGATCCCAGACACAGCTGTTTACATAATTTCCTGACATTCACTGGCTTCCACCATGACAAAGTTCAGGTCTGCCTTTGGTCCAGATGTAAGTGCTGATGGAAATGGAGCTCTTCCCGATTCCTCACGTGTTCCACTAGCCTAGGAACCTTCACTTGGTTTTGGTCTTCTCATCGTAAGTCCCTGCATTCTTGTATGCTGCTACATAGCCAGTGTTCTCTACGATCTCCTCGCGTCCGCTTTTTCCTTTGCCTTTGCCACTCTCGTCAAAGCGCTCCTTGTGAGAGCCTGTGTACTTGGAAGTGTCTGTTAGTCTGTCCACTGCTCCGCCCTTTGCCACTTTCTGAAAAACAAGTACAACACGTGATAATCTTAGAGAACATGACAAATTACTGTATATCATGGATGTCCAAAAACAAACTGAGAACCAAAAGGAGTTTTATTTTACATCCTGCCAGGTTTGGGTGTGTGAGATGTCGTATGTATTGGCTAAGAGGTTATATCATGGGACAGAAGCTACTCAATCATCACTTAGCATACAGAAAGAACTGGGAATGGGGAAGTCTAAACGGAATTATTATGCATAACGCAGTATGTGAGTAATACTGACAGGAGTGCCGGTAATAAGACACATCACAAGTTTATATTTCTATAGTGAAAATTAATTCACAGGGATTTATATGGCGGAAACTCCAATTAGTCTAAACCTAATATAAAACAGAATAAAAATGGACTATTATTTAATAAAGGAAAAAAAGGTATAATTATGGCTGGTTTTATGCACATTCATTTTCAAAGTTAATCTTCAATCAACGTCTTCAAATGTGCACATTCATCTTCAAACATTCATATGTAGCAGCTTTGGCTACAAGCGTATTCATTCATTGTTGTCTTCAAAATTGTCATATACATGTATGTACTTATTTTATACATGCAAGCGTCAGATTAGTTGCCTCACCGTTACACCAACATTGGTAGGTTCCTTGCCCTCAATCAGCTTGTGTATGGCCTGCAATGCTTCTTCCTTGCTTTGACCTTTGAACCTCTTCTGGGCCAGGTCTTCCAGAGCTTTCTCAAACTCCTCAAAAGTGATCACCCGAGATGATTTTGCCCTAAAGTCCCATGCACAATATGTAACTGTCATGTTTCAAATATATTTTCATTGGGGTATTGGATTTCAAGTGAAATCTTTGTTGTTCCATGTTAACAATTAGAATTTAAGACATGTTTCATAAGCTTTAGAAGGTTCATCAAGGAATTCTTGGATGGCTAATGGTTCTAGCGTTCTGAAGGAGTTCCACTTGAAGGAAATCCTCTGTTGTAGGAGTCTACATAGAATATTTAATGGTTTCCCCAAGGAAGAAATAGAAGAACCTTTAGGGTGCTAAAGGTCACACCTATTAATCTTTTTTTTTAAGAGTATACTTATTTAATATTTTTCTTTTCTATTAATTACATTTACAACATATACAATGCATATACTAATTAGGACATACAAACAAGAACATACCATTTAAATTTACTTCCTATTTACTATATTACTATCTCCTTAAATACTGTATAAAATATATCAAAATTTATGGTATAACAGCTTTTTATAACAGAATTTTCTGTATCAACTCACTTGACTTTAGTGAAGACAATATCTACATCGGTGGATGAGACGTTTTTGCCGTCAATAACTTTGCAGTCCTTACAGAGTTTGGCCCAGTTTTTGCCGTTCATCTCCTTCCCTGTCGCTTTGGTGTCTCCATGGACAGCAAACCTCTTAAAGGCACTTAGCAGCTGGTCCACGTCTGTGCTCTCTGCCATCCTGCCTGTGCTGGAGGAAAGAAAACCATGATTTGATTTTTAAAAGGGCAAACATGGGTTTTACATTGAAACCTTAACTAACATAATTATTATAATTCAGTATTCTGCTGTGGTTACAAAGCAGCTGAGAAGTCGAGCTTCTTCGTTTGTGACAAGAAGATCAAATCCCAGGACTGTCAGAAAGAAGAGCGACTTGTGCAACAGTGTTCACTGTTAGCAGTTCCATCAGTGACTCCATACCAGCATGATACCAAAGATCATTCATTTTTTATATATATAAAATTGTATATTATTAAAACGGGAAATTTATTAAACGTGCAGATCAAATGACAGAGTTGACTATCTTAATATAAGTAATGTGGCTTACTATATTTAGACAAAGATCCTGCTTAGACACTGAGTTCATTTTCAACTTAATTTCCCAACTCATGGATTTTGTGGAATGTTTTTTTTTCCATTTGTGTCAGGAGAAAGTGTAAAATTCTGCCAACATACAAATGCACTATTAGAGTAATATACATTCTTTAATTCCTTTGAGCTCATGTCATATCACACATAAAAAAGAGGTTCTCTGAGATTCTTTAAAGAGCTAAGTGTTCTAGCTTCCTGAAAGGACTTTACATGGAGCCTTCTGTCAATGAGAAACACTGTGTTTTACATAGAAATTTTAGGGTTCTACATGTAGGGTTCTACAGAGAACTTTTCCCCAGCTGCCAAACAGAAGAACCCTTTAGACTGTATGAAATGAAGGATGATGGACATTAGTAAAGAATGGAGTAGAGATGAGGACTACTATAAGGCGTGTGTTAGTTAAATCCTAGACTGCCCTAAGGTCCTCAGTGGTTCCCTAGATGGTTCATGGTTCTGGCCTTCTAAAGGTGTTCTACTGAATGTTTTCTGCATGGATTGTATCGATTTACATAAAACCTTCAATAGTTCCCTAAAAGCAACAAACCAAAGTACCTGTCTCTTTCTCTCGCCCTCGTGTGATTTTCTCGCATGCAAATTTTATAATTTTTCTTACACAAGCTTTAGCTTGTCTTATCCTATGATCGCTCCTTATCTAAATCTAATTTTGCCATTTGTAGACAAGTGCATACTTAAAACAAAAGAATATTTTTTAACCAGCCATTTTTTTTAAATTAAAGTTCAACTTGTGGATCTTTAATATGAGTTAAATCAAAATCAACACCAATTTAACTGAATTTCTACTACCCAAGAGAAGTAAATCCTAATTGTGGGAAGCAGTAGAAGTGTGTAAGGAGATCTCTTTAAATGATCTCGTGAGCCCTGAGCGGAGTGTGTAACTGTGGAATCTTTCAAATGGATGTCAGAAGTTTGGCAGGGGACAGCTCTACACAGAGCTGATGGAGGGACAATGTGGTGGGTGGGCTTGGCCTGACTTCAACACACAGCCTCCACGACCATCTGTAGTTTGTTTTTAGCTCTAACGCTGAAAAACACATGCACATAAGCACGTACACAATCATTTATACAAGCATTGATGCAGATTTAAAAACTGTTCATGGTCATTTCATTTGGAGCTGCTCTGAATTAGTGGCTATGTATTCAGTTTTAACACATCACTTATTTAACAAGAACAGGAGAGCAGGGTTGCTTTGTACAGGTTAGGATCGATTTGATCTCCCTAGTGTGATGTGTCTAAATATAGAAGTGACCACTAATCTGTGTGTTACTGCTTTTGGCAGAATAGTGAAATATATCCCATACCACACACACACACACACACACACACACACACACACACACACACACACACACACACACACACACACACACATCCATAGCCAAAAAGAGTCCCTCAGTCTGACTCTACTGCTTGTGCACTCTCAGGAAGTGTCCATGGAAACCTTTACATAAACCTGGGAAACACCTATACACACACATACACACACACACACACACCTTTGTCTCACTGTCCTTGAGAGCACCTTCCCTTCCATTGACATAATTATTAATGCAGCTGCTACACCTAAAACTAACCATAACCTTAACCTCACTAATCTCTTTTAGATTTTTAAATAAAGAAAAAAGATTCCTTGTGGACCAGCCAAATGTCCCCACAAGGTCAAACCCATCAGATATTCAGATTCATGCAGGGACATTTAGCTCATCCCCATGAAATTTCTTTTATTAATTTATTTTTTATTCAGCCATATAAAATTGCATGTGTGTAATTATATTTGTGTGTATATGTGTGTGTGTGTGTGTGTGTGTGTGTGTGTGTGTGTGTGTGTGTGTGTGTGTGTTGTATGCGTGGACATGTTTTTATTACTTTATGTCCACACATACAACATACCTTTACATAAGACTTAGACTTCATATGAAATGGCATGAAGTATGTCACACAGAATCAAATGCTCTTTGTAGTTGCCTGTTTTATTTTTATTATTAATATTATTTGTATGAAATACAATGTATTATATATTAATATTGGCAACATATTTGCAATTAAAATATTCCCTGCAGACTGAGAATATACACTTCCTGCACCTCAAAGTACAAAAATACAAAAGTATAAATGCAAACTCTATACATGACCTCAACCTTTACAAGCTTTCATGCAGATTGAATCATGTGAACCATTCTGAATTTGGAAACGTGACAGGTTTTTTAACTGCTGAAAAGGGCTAACCTGTCAGATAATACATATTTAAACCCTATCCTTCCATGACTAAATGAGGTGGAACTGCACTAGTGTGTGGCAAAGGTATGACAGCACTTAATCACACACTGTTTCACTCCAGTGCACCTCATTTGTCATTACCTTCACACTATGGTCATGATATCATCTCTGGCATTTGACAGCTCTTGGGCACTATGCAGTGATGTCTGTTGATGTATTTATAGACAGGTTTAACACAGTTCTATTTTAATATGGTATTATTTTGCACAGGCTTTCCAGCCACCTTGAATCTTTATAAATAAATAAATCTGAATATGTTATAATTATTATATTTGCATCATAGAAAAGTCTAATTGGACAGAATAAAGAGACCCAACATGATCTGGTTCAATATTGGTGTACCACAGTTTAATAACACATTTACAATATCACACCAAGAAATCAAGTATTATCTCATTCTGAATTATAGGAAATAAACAAAAGTGCATTGCTACACACATAGTCTGTGTAATAAGTCATATAAACTGCAGTAAATAAATACAGGATGTACTTAGAGTGTGAGCGTGCATGCAAAAATAAAGCAAATAATCAATCCAGAGCAGAGTGTGTGAAATTATTCTGCAGCCTTGTGCATGTAGTTGTGTGTATCAGAATGTGTTTGAGTAGTGACTGTTATAAAGCTCTTACCTGTGGCACCCTGCTCCTTCCTGCACGGCTACTCCACACGCATACACACACACACATGAACTTACACACATGCACAAAAAAACCTCTCTATATACAGGGCTACGGTCTACGGTCTACAGCACCACCTGCGCTCGCTCTCTCTCTCTCTCTCTCTCTCTCTCTCTCTCTCTCTCTCTTTTTCGTCTACCCTTTTACTCTCTTTTCAATTGAGCTTTAAAGGGCTGGGGGCTTGTTATCATCTGTTTATCCCTGTATCCATAGAGACATCCTGTTTAACATCGAGGGAGGGCAATAAAAAGAAAGTGTGTGTGTGTGTGTGTGTGAGAGAGAGAGAGAGAGCTAGAGAGGGAGAGAGAGAGAGTTAAACAATGTCACAGGGTGGGGCAGGAGTGTGTTTGTGTGTGTTTATGAGTGTGTGATTGCTGATGATCAGATTTAAACTTGCAGACAGCAATAGTATGCTGTCTGTGAATGGGTTTGGCATCTGGCTGAGGTGTGTGTGTGTGTGTCCATACACACCATACATTAATGCACTTCACCATATGTCAGATATACTGCACGATGTCCCAAGAGTCTCCATACATAGGGGAAATTGTATATATATATATATATATATCATTTTTTTTTTTTTTCCAGATAGCCTTTAAGAATGCCTTTGACAAAAGAAGAACGTATTGAAATCATTCTCATGGCTGGATCTGGAAGCTGTCGCAAGGTTGCAATGGACTTTAACAGGAAACATGGCAAGCACATTACACATGACACTGCTGCCAACATATTCAAAAAGACTGGAAGTGTTGCGGACCAACCGAGAAGTAGACTTCCATGAACATCCACTGACGAAGGCACAACTGACGTGGTGCTGGCGTACATAGTCCCCTGTGAATGGAGACTTTTGGGACAACCTGTGTGTGTGTGTGTGTGTGTGTGTGTGTGTGTGTGTGTGTGTGTGTGTGTGTGTGTGTATACACACACACACATGCAGGTTTGTCTGTATTTGGACAGATTATTAATATATATGAACATGAATTTAATGCATTTTCTTATGGTTAGGTGCTTAACACTATAAAGCATACCCATACCCAACCATAGGTCCATATTTACTTTCCTCACTCTCACATCCATGTACGTTTCCTACTAGTTTCACCATAATTAATGAAATATGTTCAGAAAAAATAAGGTAAGATGTTAAGGGGTTAACAATAAAGTTCTTCTTAAACCAAATTCTGGCCTTCCTCTATTCCTCTCTCTTTATTTCTCTGCACACTGTCTGCTGCAATGGCATTACAATTTCCAGCATTGCCCACTCTACCACCTCCATTTTGTCTGGACAGGATGAATAAACAGACGGGTGCGAGACTTCGTAATAGCCTCAAGTGAGCCAAATATGATCTAGCGCTGTCTGATGTCATTCAGAAATATATTTTTAATTATCACAGGCTTCAAATTAAGGAGGCAAAGGGAACCCAGTCTGGACTCGTTCCTACTAGTTAACGGGCTGCAAAGTTTTAAACAAACCCTGGATTTCACAGCGCTTCACAGATTTTCTTCTACGTCTCATTTTCCTTCGTGTTTTTCCCTATAAATTTCTTAGTTTTCCCTTCCATTTCTGGTATGGAAAGCAATAATAATGCAAAACATCAGCATTTCATGGACACCTTTATTGTCTTGATTGTTTAATGATTATATAAATGTACATTACTGTTTCCAGAACTGAAGGAGAGCTTTTCTTCTTTTACTGAATTATACTGCCAAAAGTATTGGTGTGTCTGTGACAAGCCCATGGGAGAGACGCAAACACAAATCGCTCTGTTCTAGCCATGCCTCATATTTACAAAATTCCCAAACCTCTTGAAGCATGTGTACAAGTTGTACAAATTTGAACAAGATATTTTTTTTATTTGTGGTTGGATTTAACTTAGTCATAGGAAAAGGTACAAACAAAAACCCGCCCTTAAACCTAATGGTAACCATAGTAACTTTTCATCCAAACTGAGTCGTGTGAGCTGTTTTGAATTTGCGAGCATAAATCCTAATCATTCCTTTAAAACTGTTGTGTTCCATGTTTGTAAAATGTTCATGCTGAATGCTGATACACAATGTGTCGCTTTGCTAAATGATTGTAGTTTTCAGTTATTTATTTGAGTTAATCGCTGTTGGATGTTAATCACTAATGTTGAACTGTTAAACAACCTGATACTGTACTTATCTAAACTCTAGTCTTCCCATCGTATTTGCATGGATACATTTCAATCAGTACAACACCACCAATGGGTGTGGTTTATAAGTACAAACACTCATTGTGATGTGTGTGTGTGTGTGTGTGTGTGAGGACCAAAAAGGACTAAATGTCAGCATAACAATAGCATAATGTCAAATATACTAACATGGTCCTTACATAATAAACAGTGTTTTTTAAAAAAACTGCAACTTTTATTCATGAAATTCAATTAAAATATCTATTTATGGTTATTGAGGTTATGTTATGGTTTAGGTGTACGCATAACATTAATTATCTACTGTAAGAACTGTGTGGCAGTCTTGGAAAACCAGCCGGATGTCACTGTGGCTGAATTCTAGGCAAAAAAATAGGGGTTGTCTGAATATATGCTAACATCAGTTTAAGAATCCATAAAAATGTGGAAATGGTTAATTTTTTAAATCTTGCCTAGAATATCTTCTGAAATGGATATAAGCCTAATCATTTTCATCTGAAATCAGATAAAGGCTGTCAAAATGTCTGTGCTACTCCGGCTCTGTCACATCATCATCATCAAAACAGAGAAGAGCACTTACACACTCTGCGCAGTCAAGTCAAGTGGAGTTTGTCATTTCATCCATATACAGCCAGTTAGTGAATAGTGAAACGAAACAACGTTTCTGCAGGACTAAGGTGCTACATAAGACAAACACAGAACAACACAGAACTACAAGGGACTACATAAATGATGACAGTGGACACAGGTTTAACTGATATAATCCAACCTGATGTAAATTCTAACTGATATTATATAGAGAGGACCTCAGAATTACAGCGAACTACATATAGGAGAAAATTTCAGCATTTGAAAGCTTTTCTCAGGCCGCCACACAATTATGTCTACGGAAAGATCTCACTAAGCTCTTTGGTCTGGGTGCGCATAAGTAACCAGTCAGAGACTGACACCACTATGTGATACAGCTTTGTTTGTTATGTTGCCATTGAAAGTAAGGACTTAATGATGTGATCCGTCTTAATCCACTCCCTTAACCAGATTCTATTACTGTGGCTGGGGCAAAGTGATATGGACACCAAAACCACATGCCACTGCAAAACTGTAATATGTGTGTGTGTGTGTGTGTGTGTGTGTGTGTGTGTGAGAGAGAGAGAGAGAGAGAGAGAGAGAGAGAGAGAGAGAGAGAGATTGAATAGTGCATGTGGAGAAACAGAAAGGGACACAAACTGTATACACAGAAATCCATATAAATGAGTTTTACATATTTCTCTCAGACTCTATGGAATTCGCTCCCTAGTGTAGACTCATAGATGAAATTTCTATTGCCTAGCAGCACAGGCCTCAAAGCTTTCATCCAAAACAAAAAGCATGCAGGATAGCTATTTTCAGACATCAAGGACAATTCTGACTACTGGAAATGAGACATATATGCAAACACTCATACACATTGTCTCAATTGCCTGGCTTTTAGTTTCCTTTAATGGACCGTACAGGTCAGGGCCTGGGGTCCCATAGCAGTATGTCTAGGCTATTGGACCTGTGTTATTATCTTAAAGACAGTTTGTTACTTTTACTTTTTCATCAGTCATATATCATTAGAGACATTTCTGAACTTTTTGTGAATTTATTAAGCCACTGAATAAATGTTTTAACATCATCAAGATTATTTTCTAAATCAAGTCACACCAAAACTCAGTTTTCCAAAAACTCTGAGGGGATAACTGTATCATTAAAGGGAAACTCCAAATCCAAATTTTTCCTAATTCTCATCCTAAGTCTTTATTCATCAAGTGTACTGATTGGAGGTTTGAATAGGACTGGACCATTTAAAATCAATATTGTGATAGAATTTATCACATGCAGTGGCAAAGTTTTTCCACACCTGAAGCTCCACCTACTTCAAAGTTAAAATCCTATAAAGTCCCATCTGTCTCTTTCTCTACTAGTGATGAAGTTTCCACACCTGTCTCCTCCCAACTATTCAACAACACCTACTCAAGAGTCTTTAGTGTGGGAACTAGCTGTCTTGAGCAAAGCAGAAGCTGGCCAGAACTCCAGCCCATGTTCTCAGTGTACTACCTCCTTTTTACAGCTCCATTTAGTTGATGGTGTGTTCTGCACTCATACAAACTCTGATTGCAGACAGGTAATTACTCATTGAAATTCTGTACTGAATCTAAAATGATTTTAAAAAAAATGGTAGAATTGTACAGCGTTTGCCACATTTTCAATATTAAATATTTTTGGAGATATTAAATTATTATTCACAGCATTAACAAAAAAATGCAATAATACATGTTTCCTGGTAAACTATATGCCATGATCCAGATTATGTAGTGTGTATAGGTATGTCTTTAAATATCATATGATCTTTTTGTCTTATACCATGGTGCTGTTGAATTCTCGATTCTGATTGGTCAGGAGCACTGACAGTATTCCCGGTTTATATTAATGAGCTTGTTCTAATCCGTTATTGTTTCTACAGTAACAAGTCATTCACAGAGAGTTGTATGAATGATGGTCCAAAAAACTTAAATCCTTCTTCTTTTTGTTATTTTCTCAATACAGGGAATTTCTTTCAATATTATCGTCTGTGTTACATGTATACCAGACTATACTGTTGTATTAAAGAGTAAAGTATTAACTACTAAAGTGAGTGTTCAAGGTGATACCTGCTACCACACCATGCTACAGTGTTTTACAACCTTTGTTGTATTTTTTTTTTTCTTCTTAAAACAACATTTAAAAAGTATGTAGGTATGGCCTTTGAAACATTGCACATTGCACATTGCATTGTGAACTGTGCACATGCAAAGCTGCACTGATGCTGTGATCTGGAATGACCTCTGCATGACTGACATGTTTAGAAAGTGTGTTTATGTTGCCATGGTTACGCTTTGTTATACTATCAGCCTCAGCCCAGCAAGATGCTTTGAAGGAAGCAGAAGTAAAGCGTCATCTTTGCCGCTGTGCCTGGCATTTGAAAAACATGTCAAAAAGTGATTGAACGCTCGCTCCGTGGCATATTGTGATTAACGAGGATTTGGTGCAATCTATTCTTCAGAAGTCGGTTAAAAATGTCAGTGCACTTTTGACCTTCCGTGAAATGAAAAGCATGGTGTGTGATGCATTGTATTGTCGATTATATTACTGTCTCCTTTTCTTTCATCTGTCCTTCATTATTGTGAGTTTATTTCATAAATAACCTTTAATAATACAACATGAATCTATAATCGGAGTGGAGTGGTAACGGAACTAATGTTCAAGCAGAGTGAATGGAGTGACTTCCAGCTGTCCTTTCTTTATTCAGCAGTAGGACAAAGACTCAGCTAGCTTACATGACAAGCTTGACCTGATATGACAGGGCATACAACAAGAGCTAATTCCTGTTTTTGTTAGAGCCTACTTATTTAAATAGATCTGACTTGTACATGTGTGTGTTGGTCTTGAGAAAACTCATCAGATGTCACCGTGGATGAATTCTGTTTTTTCAGGAAAGTCTTTGTAAAACTACACTATATAGAGATGAAAATGTCATCTCTGGCAATTCCACCCCCCAGCCAGATGTCCCCTTTCATATGCCCTATTCCACATACATGAACTCGTAGGCACCTTGTCACTGATGGGCAGGAGAGAGAGCACACCATCCATCCTACCCACACTGCATAGCCAACTTTGCTCTCTAGACTCCCAGACACACATGGCTGTGGCATCATCGGGATTCAAACTCATGATCTCCCGACAATAAGAGGAACGCTTTTCTGTTGCACCACTCAGGACAAAATTTCACTCTGTGAAGGGTTTTTTCCAGACCACCACACATGGAGAGTTTTTGTGATTTTGCCTTTATACACCACCACAATGGATAAAACAATCAAGATGTGATCGAAGTGTAGACTTTCAGTTTTATTTTAAGAGGTTCCACAAAAATATGGCACTTACCATTTAGGATTTACAGCCATTTTCAGCAAAGTACCTCCATTTTCAGGGGCTCAAAGGTATTTGGACAAAGTGACATAATTGTAAATATAACCATAATTTTTAATACTTGGATGAAAATCCTATGCAGTCAATGACTGCCTGAAGTCTGGAGCCCATGTTCTCAAAACGCAAATTCTGAATTTCCTCCCTGGAGATGCTTTGCCAGGCCTTCACTGCAGCCACCTTCAGTTGCTGCTTGTTTGTGGGTCTTTCTGCCTTCAGTCTTGTCTTCAGGAAGTGAAAAGCAGCTCTATTGGGTTGAGATCAGGGGACTGACATGGCCATTGAAGAATATTCCATTTCTTTTCCTTCAAAAAGTCTTGAGTTTCTTTCGCAGTATGTTTAGTGTCATTATCCACCTGCACTGTGAAGCGGCGTCCTATCAGTTTTGTAGCATTTGGCTGAATGTGAGCAGAGAGTATAGCCTTATACACCTCAGAATTCATCCTGCTACTTCTGTCAGCAGTCACATCATCAATAAACACCAGTGAGCTCGTTCCATTGGCAGCCATACATGCCCATGCCATAACACTGCCTCCACCATGTTTGACACATGATGTGGTATACTTTGGATCATGAGCTGTTCCTTTCTTTTGCCATACTTTTCTCTTCCCATCATTCTGGTACAAGTTAATCTTGGTTTCGTCAGTCCAAAGAATCTTATTCCAGAACATGGGAGGCTTTTTTTTTAGATGTTTTCTGGCAAAGTCTAATCTGGCTTTCCTGTTCTTGAATGTCACCAGTGGTTTGCACCTTGTTGTAAACCTTCTGTATTTACATTCATGAAGGCGTCTCTTGATTGTAGATTTTGACAATGATACGCCTACCTTCTCCAGAGTATTTTTGACTTCCGTTGATGTTGTGAAGGGGTTTTTCTTCACCAAGGAAAGGATTCTGCGATCATCCACTTTAGTTGTCTTCCGTGGTCTTCCAGGCCTTTTGATGTTGTTGAGCTCACCAGTGCTTTCTTTCTTTTTAAGAATGTCCCCAACTGTTGATTTGGCCACACCTATGGTTTTTGCTATCTCTCTTATAGATTTATGTTGTTTTTTCAGCCTAATGATGGCCTCCTTCACTTGCATTGAGATCTCCTTGGACTTCATATTGGTAGCTCCAGTTGAACAGCTGCCAAATGCCAACTCAATACCTGATATCAACTCCAGACCTTTTATCTGCTTCATTTGTCTTGAAGTAATGAGGGAATGGACCGCACCTGGTCAATTAACTTCTTGTCAGTCAATTGTCCAAATATCTTTGAGCTAAGGTAGAGATACCTTATCTCTAGAGGAAAAGCCAAATAGAAGAAGACCAAATTAGTAAATATGTCTATAAATAGGTGTAATTGTCTTATATTTGTTATGTAATAAATTCATAAAGAGATGTATTAGATAAGTTTTCCCTTATTGTTATCTTCACTGGCTAAGATATTTTTTTGCAGTGTTGAATATTTCCTGAACTTCTGCTGCTGCTATAAATTCCGTGTGTGTGTGTGTGTGTGTGTGTGTGTGTGTGTGTGTGTGTGTGTGTGTGTGTGTGTTTTCGTGCAGATGTGCTGCCACTTAGATCCTTCATGCCTGAGTGAGGAAGTGGTTGACCATAATTGTCATGATAGACGATAGATCTCATGTTTCATCATCCTTTAGCTAGCACTTAATCTGCTTTCCTTTCTTCCTCTGGCTTTTTCTCGACCTTGTGGGAATATTAACGGACACTCGTTAGCTCATTTAAAGGTGTGTGAGAAGTTAGGACTGAGAGGCTAACAGGAAACAGATGTCAACTCTGGAGGAGATGAATGCTTAGACCTGTAGCTGAATGTGTTTGAGCAGGTTTCTACTTCTCACCAGTCCAAAAGTCCAGCTTGAACCACCAGGATAGCTCATGTGCACATGTGAGAGACATGGTATGAGCATGCTTGTGTGTTGGTGTATGTGTGTGAAGGCCACCAGAGCTGAGGCGGAAGCGGGTCAGTGGAAAATCACTCCCCATTCCCTCCTACTGTTGCCCTGGGGCAGTCGCTTGTGTCCACAACACTGCTATGTTTTGATGAGTAGTGGGATGGAGAGTCGGCTGCAGGCCAAAGGGTCACAAAATGGCATCACAAAATCGCGTGTATGATTTCAGCCTTTTGTTTTCGCACAGTCGTCGCCATGGAGACAACTCCTGCCGACTGAGCCTGTTTGACGAAAGGCAGATGTAGGAGGTTTCTATGGCAACATGGATGTAAACAGAGGGAGGCATTGATAAGCAAAGAGATCTGGTTGGGACATATTCCTTCAAAATCAAATGCAACACTAGCATGTGTGTTTTCTTTTCCCTGTTTTTTCCCGTTTTTTTTTTTTTCCATTTAATAAAAGTCAACTGGTTCAAAACATGGCCAGGGTCAGGCCTACTTAAACGCTAAAACATATGGTTAGAAGTATAAAGTGCCTGTATTGTTGACATCTCCATGTTTCTAGGATCAATTTTCTCCATTGTACCATTCCAAATGCTATTTGAGGGTGGTCATGTTATGTCCCTGGATGTATTTTGGCTTTCTGCATGTGTCTCCCTCTCTCTCTCTCTCTCTCCCTCTCCACTACTCATTTAGGAGTGAACCACGTCCAACATGGGGATTGGCAGATTGGCAATGACATCATCGCATTAGAAGAATATGAAAGAGAGACTGTCGGCAAAATGACTGCACGTTTTCACACGTTACATCAGTCCCAATCAACAGCAGACACCCCTTTGTATATTCCAGCTTTATACTCATTTTATACTTTGTTAATTCTTAACCCTGTGCTGGTCTTTGAACTTAATAATACAGAGTTATTTTAGCTTTTGTGGTCTTAATTTTCAACTATATTTGAACCTGATGTTTGTATATGGCAGCTTTAAGCTAGCTTAATAAATTATGTATAAAAGCTACATGCTCACCTGTACCTGACATTTATTAACATTTTTTAGCTTTGTTGTACAAATAGCGAACCATGTGGTAACAGCGGGACAATCAAGGAAGATTTGCTCACCAATTCTAATATTAGAGTTAGATTCTGATGATGCATTTCAGCCATTTGCGTCTCATGGGTTGTGTATGTGTGTGTTTCCTTAGGGGTAATATGCACAGTGGGCCTGAATATAGTTATAGATGTCAAATATCAGAAAGCTAATTTTACCCTTTATAACTGTCCGGATACTCTACGGGTATCATTTCTTTTGGGAGCATGCCTTTTTTTCTTTCTTTTTTTTTTTTCTTTTGGTAGGCAGGCAGAGTACACTATGCCAATGGAAACACTGGATTTTTCTTTCATTTTTGTTTTGAATAGGGAAGGTACTTTATTTATTATTTTAGCATTACACATGTTGATACTAGTTCTCCAGCAGCAAGCTTCTTTGTCTATATTTTTCAATACACTTGGGGAAAAAAAAAGGCAAATCTGGTGTCTGGCCTCTGATTTTTGTTACAACCTTCACTTCCCACTGGCACAACAAGCCTGATGTTAAGTTGATTTAAGAGTTTCAAAAAAAAAAAGGGGGGGGGGGGGGGGTAGTTGTAACCATAGCAAGTGTTCTAACAATGCTACTAACTTGGAATAAGAAAAAAAAAAAAAAAAAAGGGTTTTCTTAGGGGGAAAAAAAAAGGTTTTTCAGTTTTTCCCTCTGGGTCTAGAATAGTAACCATTTATCGTGTAAAGAGTGTAGCATTAATTTACGGCCAAGGACAAGGTGGGACTGAATTCAGAACTGAGAAAATTTCAGATTTTAAAGTAAAAACAGAAACCAAAACAGACTCCATACTACATTGCCTCAATATAAAATTGGCGGACACCTGCTCTTGGCAGGCAGCATAAAGCCCATTTAAAGCCAAATGATCTCACAATAATTAATTGATGAAATAAGACTCCCTCTTAGTCCATAATTCAGGGACTCTGAGAGGTGTACCGAACCCCTTGTTAACTCCGGGAATAAACATCAGTCAACAAACCCTAGCCAGAGCCACTGATGTCTGCCATAAATCACACAAAATGAGTAGACGCCTGTCTTCAGCCAATGCTGAGCCTCAGAGTTGTCATAATCCCCGGGTCAGGCTTCACCATGCCAGTAATAGAGCTACTGCACAGGTCCTTAAACTCCCTTTCAATGTCAGCATGTTCCTCCATCGTTATGATGTCGTCATGTTTCGCTGCCATGGCTACGAGGGGTGACCATGTGAGATGGGCGAGATGGACAGTGCCAGAATAAACTGTCTGTCCCGACAACACAATACACCCCTATAAACAGCAACCAAAGGAAAGAGGGAGAGTGAGAGAGAATGTGCAACATACCCAAACCCTTGTGAAGCACTAAAACAGCTCCGTATTTAATTACCAAA
Source organism: Pangasius djambal (assembly GCA_022985145.1). Taxonomy (NCBI): domain Eukaryota; kingdom Metazoa; phylum Chordata; class Actinopteri; order Siluriformes; family Pangasiidae; genus Pangasius; species Pangasius djambal. The sequence goes on from CM040999.1 coordinate 5,145,101, forward strand.
ATGGTCCAAATGGGTTTGGGGAAATCGAGACCTTGATATTTTCAGACTTAACCATCTGGATTGGGTGGTACTTTATAAGGACGGGTGTCTATAACTGACTTTACAGCTTGGCCTGAGAACTTCATCTACATCAGCTCAATGCCAAATGTCTCTAATTGAAAGTATGTGATCATGTAGAGGAAACAAGGGTTACTGATGTTGGCTAGGTTTCTGAAAAGTCAGGAAATGCATTTGAGTAGCCTTAAGAACTTGTATAAATAGAGTAATATTCACAGCAACATTTAACCATAAAAGGAAATCCAATATCCAGTCCAGTATCACCTGTTACTGAGGATATATTTGTGCTTTAATATATAAGTGTGAAGGACGTCTGTCGTCAGACTTGCGGCGTTTTTGAGCTCCAACACCAAGGCAGAATCTAGAATGCATGTAAATACTAGCATAGCACCTGTCAGACCAGAGATAAACCCTATGACCTAGCGCAAAGAAGACATTTTAAGGCATGCCATTCAGTGCAAAACAGGTGTAGCACTCAACACTCATCAGTAGAGACTGATGGCAGGTTTTAAGGGTGGAACACTGAGTCAGTGTGAAGTCTCAATACCGCCCAAAGATAGTCTGGACAAGTCTGCGCTTGTCTTAGAAACATTTAACATTCATATTTATTATACTTAATACTACATGCTACAGTCAACTCCAAAATTATTAGCATCCTTTAATAAAAATGATTGTCTAATTAGTTTTCCACTCAAACAATTAGAGAAATGACATACCACTGTTTTAATAGTAATAGCAGTTCTTATAAAACAATCTTAAAAAAGACGTGTGACAAAATATTCACATACCTGATATTAGGATGAATGCAAACAAACTAAATCCTTGAAAAGAAACTCTGTTGTTACCATTCACCAGAATATTTTAGCCTAAAACCTTACTGCCTCTGCCATGTGGTTAAAGTTCAGTCATAGATGGATCTTTCTACTAAATAATGACCCATAACACGTATCCAAATCAACACCAATATGGTTCCAGGACACAAAATCATTATTTTTGCAGTGATCATCCAAGTCTCTGGGGATGAAACCTATTTAAACAGTATGGTGTAAATTTCCACATGTGCAAACCTAAGAATTTAAAAGAACATAACATGTTGCATATGGAGGAGTCCAAGATCCTCTACAACTGTCTCTAACCCTATAAGAGACACTTTACTGTTGTTCTCTCCAGAGAAATATTTTTTTGCTAAATGAAGAAAGAAAATTTATGCTTAAAGAGCAATATTGTTCTGGAAAGAAAAATCACGATCACTAGTGTCTAATGTCTAAGTATTTACCTCCCTTGAACCTTTTTACATTTTGTAGTGTTATAAGCTGGAATTGAAATGGACTGGGATTTTAACCATTTAATTTACATGACATGTCTAACATTGATGGGCACTCTTACCCCCACAATAAATAAATAAATAAATAAATTTGGTCTCATTTTTAATAAGAGGTACTTTTATTTACTTAAGGTAATTCTACATGTGATGCAGTTTGCAATAGAATGAAAATGAAATGTGTAGTTGGATTCTGAACTCCAACAGATTTGAAATTGGTATAATACATTGGTGTGATGAAATTGGGATTAATTGGACAGAATTTACTTTTGCATTGACGAAGCTAAATAAGAATTACAGCTTCTTACACATTGTTCCCTCATTCTTGCTTCTTTATACCAATATACCAGCTTTATTTCTATATACTTCTTTTAGCTGTGAGTAAATTTACTTTTTTTTTTTTTTTTTTGGGCTTCATGGTCACCTTACGTGACACTGACATTGATAAGTTCATAGAGAGACAAAACAATACATGATTCCAGGTATAAAATCTACAATCAACTCATGAATTGTTAAACAACTGTAGGCCACAAAACAACTGTAAAATTGGAAGGATTGGAAGGATTACATGTAGAAAGCCCTCTGATTCCTATGTGATTTTTCCAATATGAAAATAATTACCCTGAAACTGTAGCAGCCCCACCAAAAGGCCTGAACTGTATTCATTTAGCAAGTAGCCTCAGGATTCATGTGTCTGTGTTGTCAGACTAAAGGAGAATTTCCTCTTTAGTTGTGCATAATTACCCATTATGAAGATTGGAATAGTGACAACAGTTTTGTTTCAGGCCATGAGAACAAACTCAATGGAGGCTTGCAGGATGAATGGGGTTTTACATCAACTCTTGCTTGTTTCTCATTAACCTGCCATGCTTCCACATTTCTGGACTAGTTTATTGGTGTGTTGCCATGGATACCACTTAGGAAGGACAGATATTAAAGAAAAAACAAAAAACGCCTGCACCATGTGTGCTCACCTCAGTGAACGGATTCAGGAATTTGTCCAAATGTGGGACTATTATATATGACAGAAACTCCTGATTTGTCATGTCCAGGCATGTTGTGTAGAAAACTGACCGGGTGTTAAATGTCTGCGGCTAGAATAAGCTCCAGGGTGAGAGAAGTAGAAAACAGGAAGTGGATACCAAAAAAAAAGTTTAATGCATCACAGTGCTGTACAAGAGAGCAGACTTTGCAACAAATTCTTTTATGCCTGGGCCAAAGTATAAGTTATACAATCGTAACAGATGATAAAAATGTGAAAGACCCCAGATATGACCGATTTCACAGGTTTTTGCACTGGATCATTCTTCAGCCGTCAAACGCTACACATTACATTCTTCACCCAATACCACACACTTCATGGTACCACATGCCGTCAAGATTGCGCTTTTACACAAGATATTCAGCATATCCTCCAACGCTACAGCATGTTGAGCCGTAAATATTGAACATGTTTAATATATGTGTGTAAATCAGGACGGCCATGTCTGAACTGGGGTTAAAGCTGGAATTTACACACCCTACACCACAGGATAATCCAGGAAAATAACTGTTTAAGGTCAGCCTAAAAACAGGACGCCTTCTGTGATCATTAGAAATAAGCCTCAAAACTGGCCTGATCTATCCATTAGTGTTGCCAAGACATAAGACGACACAAAACAAGCAACAAGTTTATTTCCCAGTAGTAATCCCTAGAAAATATATAGTGCCTGGGCAGTTTCAAAAAGAAAATACTGCAGGTTTCCAACAAAATACCATACAAGAAAATGCATGTGTAGATATAGTCCCCATCCCAAATGGCGCACTTGCAGGGTCGTGGTCCTCGCTTAGATGCGAGATGTCGCATTTCTTATCTATGGCTTCAAAACAGTGCTCACTATGCACACTTACTGTGCACTTTAACAAAGCCTGCATCAAAATGGACTCAGCAGTTGTCTCTTACTTTAAACACTTTGCAATGATTTATGAGGACCGGTCACAGTGGATGGGTTTGTTAAGAGCGAGGCAAAGCGGATGCAGCAACGTTAAAGCCAACAAAATACAGATACGAAGAAAGGCCATATTTATTAACATAGTAGCATACTGGATGCTTGAACACCACTGTGCAATGCGTTTACCGTGTTCATTCATCCATTCGTTCATTCATCGTCAGTAAAATCTTATCCTAATCAGTGTCACAGTGGTTTAATCACTAAATAGTTTATAGCTTGACAAATAGAACTAGCTTATTTTATTAGAAAAATGTTACAGCCAGGTGCAAACAGAAATAATAAATGTGCGAGACGGTGGGACTGATTAAACTTTCTGAGGGATTGGTCAGAAGGAGCAGAAATCCAAAGAACTTCCGAAATCCTTCAAAGCAGGAAAAAAAAAATCCTGCACACACCTCTATTAGTTATTAAACTTGTCATCAAACGGCATAATAATAACAGACTAGAATATATAAGAATAATAAGCTTTGTGAAACAAATCCTGGTAAGAAAATAGATACAGAGTTATTACGGACAATCATTTAAATTTGTCAGTCTGATTTTAGGCAATATGTTCTTTCGAAATGATTATGGAGTTTTTCCTCGTATAATCAGCACAAGCGTCTGAGTGAGTAATAATTGTGCCGTTTTGTGAACCTCCTCTGGCAATCACTGAACGACCATCGTTAACCAACACAACTGGAATGTAATGAAGTTTTAAGGACCGCCCCCAAATGCTTGCTTTTTACATCTTTGTGCCTGATTCACTCACACACCGTAGGCCTACATCCTCAACTACATCACCAGAGTGTGGACATGGAGGAGGACTGTAGAGCTTAGGGCTCCATTTAGGACATTTAGGACTTGGCTCATGATCAAGGGAATGAGTGTCATTTCTGCATACGTAAGAACGAAACATTAAAGTAGGTAGGTCATAATATAAGAAAATGGAAAACATTAATGGTAACATTATAACTAAACATATAGAAATTATGAAAAAAAAATACTGAATATATGTTTAGAGCAACAGTCAACAGATATTTCAATCTGCTATAGACTGTACACAATATATGAGCTTTGGCATTCAATATGAATTAATAGTTGATAAAACTGTTATGATAAATAAAAAAATTTACAAATACAATTGTGCAATGCTACGAGAGACGTGATTAGCAAAATGTATTGAAAAACGAAATGCTAAATGAAACTGCACATTTCTCAAAAGATCCATCAGACTCCAGTTCGAAAGCCTACACTCAGTGGTGGTTGCATAGGTGAACTGAGGCTTTTGTTGCTACATCTGAGATTGTAGTGCCAGTGGATTTGTATTTTACATGATGCAGCTTATCTCTGGGAAGTTTTGCTAGCATTTTGCTAAGCCAGGTAAATCATGGCATTTGTATTCCTATGCTAGCGGTGTGTTTGATCTGGAGCTGAGTCTTGCCTCCTCTGTGCCTCTTCTCTTGCTTGCGTGCTTGCGTTTTCCCATGTAACCGAGTCCATCCTCCACTCTGGCGCCGTCTAGAGTTACGGTAGTCTCTCCATTTCCTCTACTGACAAACACAAAAGGATTATGGGATGCCATCTCGAATCTCTCCTCTGCAGCCTTGCGAGCCACAGCCTTCTTTTTGGTCCTGGGCTGTGGAGAAGGTAATGGCTGAAGCAAAACACGCTGTGTGGAGGAGGAATGGCCGACAGTAGTGATGGGCACCCGTGCTGGTGTGGCAGTGCCCAGGCGTGCCAGAGCTACGGGGATCTCCTCCAGAGACTCTGCGGAATCAGAGTGGTACTCAGCTGGGGGGCCGGCAGCCTGCACAGGGGCCAGAGGGGGGAGGGTCACCCGCACAGGGAATGCTGGGAAAGGGAGGCGCTGGCTTAGGGATGAGGACAGAGTGGCAGCGGCTACGGAGGACTCTAGGAATTGGGATGCACAAGGTCACAAAAACGCACACAAACCACTATACAAAAATATGGCATAATCACGCAATTATTGCTAACACATTGCTGAGGAATGGTACTATTAACTAAAATATGTTGTGTTATAGTAATAATTAGTAATCGTGATGGATTGGATCACCACAGAACACTACAACACTGAAGGTAACACACACTGCTTACACTCAGACAGAGCAGACATGATTATTCACAAAGAACGCAGCAACCACCGCAATGCAAACAGCCCACCATAATGAACAAATAAAATTAAAAAAAAAAAAAAAACATAAAAGCAGTCTAAACAACTACTACATGCAGCAGGTGTCAGGATGGAACAATACCAGATACAGTACTATCACTATTTTCCTTAAATTGCTCTAAAGCAAATACTACACTGGACAATCTTTAACTTCTTTCCTAACACTACAGCTCCATAACTACCGATTTACGAGATTCAACATAAGGTGAAGGCATTATGGTTGGAAGGTGAACATATTCGGTCTTGAGAACACCGTTACTAGGAAACATGAAATATAAAGGATTAAAATAATGCCTGAGGCTAAAAATTTAGCTAGCATGGAGCTGTTATGCCCTATAAACTGCTGCCCTGTCTATGGCAACAGGACAAATCCATGAGGAACATCAACATTTCCTTAAGATTTTGCATGATTAATTAGCATCGACTACTAACCAAACTTTCATGAGGGAAGAAGCCAGAGCTATCATAAAAATGCCATTCCTGTGGAATTTTCCTGTAAATACAGTCATCATGAGCTATAATGCAAACTGAAATATGGCCGGGTGTTTAATGTGTTTATGAAAAGATTCCATATGAATGGCCAACTCCTGTGATATTTACTACTTCAGGAGTCAAAACTGTGATGCAAATTGTAATGTTGACATTTCACAGTATGGCAGAACTCATGGAAGGTCAGTTAGAGGTCATTAACTTGATGCTGTGCTCACGTTGTCGTTTTAGTTACACGCAGTCTTTACTTAGTTACAAACACGTCTGAGGGAAATGTTGATATTTCCAGCAGTTTAGTCTCATTTTCACTGCCACAGCCTTTACTTGGAACATGAAGACAGTAAAAACATGGATGGAGCTATTAAAAAAACACTTGCAGAACTCCATTTTAGTTGGAATCTGGCTATGGAGTAAAGACCATTAGCCATTCCAGGTAATATAAAATGCAATAATCAGTTTTAAAAGACCGTATTAAGAAGCTATTATTGGAGAAGTTTGCATCAGTGTGTTTAAAATGCTATAATTCTCCTGATATATGACAGGAACAAACCAGACATTTAGGAGGCCACACTGATGATGGAATTATGGGTAAATAGGTGCTCAAATAAAGTTCTTGTTCTTGAGTACTTGTGATCAGTAAGTCAGATTTTTTCCCTGTGTTGTTAGTTCGTACAATTTATCAACTAAAAACGGCTGATTTTGTGTGTGTGTGTGTGTGTGTGTGTGTGTGCGTGTGTGCGTGTGTGCGTGCGTGTTACCTTGCTCGGCTGAATGATGTGCCATGCCTCTGCTCGTGCTCATCTCTGTGACTCGGTCATTTATCACTTCTGCTGGTATTTTACGCACTTTCTTCTTTTTCTTCTAAAAAAAAAACCATAGACCAAGGAAGAAGGATTAAACGTGGCTTAAAAATACAAGAGGGATCAGGAGTGTATTTTACTGCTCAATAAACACTTCAACTCAATATAAGAGTATAACCTCAACAGTGTGTGTGTGTGTGATGAGTTCGCAGATCGGCAACAAGATAAAAAAAAGATTGTACACTTATATCTAACCAGTACCGTGAGACGGGGGTTTAGGTTTTATGGTGAGGTTTAGCGTGTATTAGAGATTTCCAAGGCATTTAACATTACATTCAAAATTTATTTACTTTACATGTAGTATTTGCAAGCATTTTGTAAACCACAACATGTGAAAAATTTTCTTAAGCAAAAGGAGCTATCAAAGCCCCTACAACACAGTTGAATCCCAAATGGCTTTCTATTCACTATATATGCTCACTACACAGGGCATAACAAATTAGACATAGTACACTTTATAATCACTAAGAAGCCCTTTGAGATTCAATAAGTGACTGTTGGAAATTAATTAACAGATTTTAAATATTAGATTTAATTAAAAGCCTGAATATATATACATATATAATATATACACACACACACACACACACACACACACACACACACACACGTGTTTCAATTGACTTACATTGCATGACAGTAGAACATGGAGATGGAGAAGACTACAAATGTGGATATTTTTTTGGGGGGGGGGCCTTAAAATACGGTATGTAAATATTATTGAACAATTTTAGTACTCAAACGGTAAACATGATTTAAAATATTCACGTCATTTTTGCCTGTTTTGAATATACTGTATACATATTATGAAAATCTGACTAATATTTGAACAGTAACGCTCGTTCTGAAAGCCCTGGCATGTCTGGGAACCCCTGAGGGTCCACATCATTCCTCTCTCCTAACAGCCACACTAAAAGAGCAAAATTGTGCACTGTCTGGGTTCCCTAAGCAGTAGTGTACGTGACACTGGTATAGTGCGTGTCAAACCTGCGTGTTTTTGGAAGGACGAGGCGCTGGTTTCTGCTCTGTGGACACATTAGGGAGTAGCTCCTCATCAGCCATTCTTTCTAGCGAGCTTCTGATCCTGCCGTTACCATACAACCTTTATACGAAGACACAGCATCGGATTACAGCACATAACCAGGTGCATCAAACCAGAATATACAGATTTGTCACAAACCTTTATAAATTGACCATGTTTTTCATATTGTGTTTAATAATAGCATGACGGTATAAGATAAAAGAAAACCAAAGCGACTAATTCCCCCTCAATCATTTACAGCTATCCATCACAAATGATAGCAACAATGTTGACAGTTTGGGAGGGCACCAACAGGTCAAACACACACAAGCACACACACCTTTATTTGTGCATATCACTACACACGGTATGTCCTTTGGAGTTGCCAAGTGATCTAATCTCTAGCGATTCCCATCAGATGATAAAGCTGACTCTTCCTCGCCATCTCTTGATTTAAACAGGGACTTTAAAACCAGCAACATGTTTAAAATGATTCTTGGTAAGAGGAAATATTCGCAACAAGGACTACTTTTTTTCCAAGGGTTGTTACAAAGCCCCAGGTAGAATTTAAACTGAAATGGCAGTTTAACAGTGTGTAACTCATTAGTGCTGCCTAACTGTTCTGACCTTTTACATTTAATGAAAGCGACAGCTGAAGTCAGTGACAGTGCTCCAAATGTTTTTTTCTTCTTCTTCTCTATTTCAATTTGCTAACTGCCATTAAAGTCATGGGAAAGCAAACTGAATTCACACTTTGTTTATGTATTTTTAAATGCTCACCATGACAACACAGCGAATGCCTACTATTAAGAAATTACATTCAGTTTCATTCTTATGAAAAGTGCACACAGCAGCTTCAACACGTGGCTGCTGAACGACAGACTGAGTCGCAGGACGAACTTAAGAGCTTTGCCACACTTTGAAAATGTCCCTTGGCGCTAATAAAATAAATAAACAGGCGCTAAATACATGAGGCTTAACTCTGGTTTGGGTGAACAGCAAGCCTTGGATGTGATATAAATTAAGAACACAGACGCCACAACCACTTAAACGTTTTGTTTCTTCTATTCTGGCAAAAAGGGAAAACTGGCACAAATGTAAAGTTAAAAAGCCAGTCACCATGACAATTTAGTTTCACTGCCTAATAAACTGCATTTATTTCTCTTCTACTGAATCTCAGGGATCGAGTGCAGGGCCTGATTTGCTCAATACAATAAAATAACATTTTACTCTAATGTATTTATGTAGTGTACTTTTATGATTAATTGTTTAAAAAAAAAACAAAAAAAAAAAACACACTCTCTCTTTCGCCACTAAACTGTCATGCTTTCAACAGGCTAGATGATTGATTTGAGCCAACTGTGGTGAATTTAATGGAGTTAAGACTACATAGCCAGAGGCTGAGCACTGGTGCCTTGTGAAAATGTTACGGCACCCACGGCATGTACATGCTGCTCTTCCTCCATTTAGCTTTTCATAGCAAAAATATGTAGAACATGATCGGAAAATTAACACAATAAAGACATGCCTCAGAACCTGTTGCTGCAGCTGATAATACACATCATTGTATAATAATATTGTATAACAATTGTTCTTGTGCTTGCAGAACAGCACAATTGCAAGCACTGAATTTAAAATAGTTGATAAATCTCTGTAAAAACAAATCAAGGATTAGACTGTAATCAGAATTTCCTCCCTGATGCTTTCTATGACTGGAGTCATTTTAAGATGAATTTTGGCTGACTTGTAGAGGTACACACAAGCAGTGTGCGTTCTGTCGTCTTACTCAGGATTTCCATGAGAGCTCCTGGTGGTAGGATCCTCCACCTCCATCTCGGGATTGGTGTAGCCTAGAGTACCCGAGTAGCTCACATCCTAAAAGTAAGAAAGTAAAAGAGAATCAATATATTTCTCAGAGAATGTAAATCCTATTAGAAATTCATCTTCAGTAAGCACTTTATTTTGGTCAGGGTCTTGTGGATTCGGAGCCTATCCCAGGAACGCTGGATACGAGGCGGGAAAAGACACTGGATGAGAAAACAGTTCATCACAGCACACCACGCAAACCTAGGGGCAATTTAGTGCAGCCAATCTACACCGTAGCACGTACCAGCCCGCTATAGTCCAAAATGGTAGCGCTCCCTAATGCGGCACCACCTGCACCATTTTCGTAAAAGCTTTACCTCCAGGACGTAGCTGCAGGGCAGGAAGCGAACATGAGTAAAGCCCATGAAAAATCCAAGTAAATGGACTTTTATGCACCTGTACATGCACTTCCATACACTGCTTTTAAACAGTGACACAGTGAGCTTTTTGGAACAATATATAGTCACTGGACTAAAAATAAAAAGTTCACATTATAGTTTCAAAAGTTTGTAGACAGTTTTTACAGTATAAGTCTGGGTTATACTGGTTAACCATTTCAGATCCGACAAATCCAGCAAAGCCAAAAGCAGCAGTTGCTGAGAGCAGCAAATTACGAATGCTGTCTTCTACTGTGACCTTCATCCACGCTTTAGTTATACTGAAATTATAGCGCCCCAATGAGGCGGCAAACTGTCACTGCATGAGCTGTTCCACAAGAGTGTATAAACTGCATTACTATTTCAAAATTTTCATCTAGCAATTACAAGAGAGACCAGTTGCCCATTTCATCTTCAACTAGGTAACTGTTTATCAAAATTTGTATGAATGTACATCATTATTTATTGTGAAAGACACAACGTCACCACTTTGGTACCCAATTCTACATCCACAGTAATAGTGATGAAGACTATGGTTATTGTGGGTAAGCCACAAAATGTAGGAAGCATTTGGCATGACAGAGAGCCATATGGACCTGTGGGTGTGGGAGTCCACATGGTCTGTTACACCATTGTCTGAGCCAAGCCTGACAACTTTACACACCATGCCACCTGGATAAAGTGCATCTATATGCATTACCATGCTCGCTGCCTGTGTACTTACATTGTAGGTGTTTGTGCGTGCATGTGTGCGTGTGGGGCTATGTTTCAAACTGTGTAGTAGATGCAAATGAGTAAACATGAACGATATCCACTTTACTGCAGTACGTAAACTAACAAATAACACAGTTCACCATCACAGCTTCTCTTTCTACTCCACTGGAACCTTTCCAGTAGTCACACCATTCTTCAAACACACAGCTGCCCTGTAAAACAGGAAGTAACCCAAAAGTGTGGATGCTCATTTCCCACAGCTTTACAAGACTTCAACATGGCATCCAAGTGAGATTTTCACTGACGCCTGGCAGAGACATTTCTCCAAAGATTACATGATGGAGTGAATCAGCCATGACAATTCAAAACAGCCTGGTTGCCATGGACTAAACTGCATCCATGTGTAACACATGATAATAGCTTACGCAGCATGCAATATTTTTATATATTATATATTTGTAACCTAATGAACAGCACCCAGATTGTTGTAAAACCATTCAGATGAAACTAATAAAAACAGAGAACAATGAGAATAATCCACAAACCTGGCATGGCCCAGTTTACATATATGAACCTCAGATCACAAACTGGGAAGACGTAATCTGGACCTGTGTGTGTAAACAGGCCTTGAATATCTAAACATCATACCTGGATGTCATTCGGGACCTGTGTGTTTGTATGTTCACCTTGATGAGGTTCATCTTGGGAACTCCAGGCTCGTTCCCTGAAGGGCCTTTGTTAGTGTCTCTTGCCTCCTGTCGATGTCTCTGTCGAACGATGTACTCATATGTACTCAGCCTGTTCCACACTGAGAGAAGAGAGATGAGGAGAGATCAAAATCACACCGTCACTGTAAGCTAACAGAAGGAGATTGGTGATGAATCATGAATTTGTGTGTTGGACTGGGGAAACCCATCGGATGTCACTGTGGCAAAATGACAAACGAGTATCACTCGACCCCACCGGTGTAGACTGGGAAGTCCAGTCCTTCTTGTTACTAATTTGTATGTCTGAATTAGCCTTAAAATATACTCCAAACAGGAAGGAAGTTCTTGAAGAAAAACATTTTCAGACATTTGACCTTGCTGTGACCTTGACCCTGTTTGGATCCATTTCAAAATCTAATCAGTTCATCTGATGGTTACAATGATAATTCCATATAAATCCTATAAAAACTTTCAACTACTGATTCCTGAGATGTTGTGCTAACAAGAATCGGATGGATAGATGAACAGATGGGCGGATGGCTGGAATACCCGAAGACATAATTCCTCCACCAACTACTGGCAGAGGGGTTTTCTGCCTATAAAATTGTTGTTGAAACCTCACCTTTAACAAATCCCAAAAATATTGTAAAAGCAATGTAGAAATGTTTTTTATTAACTAGGGTTTAATGCAAAGATCATGTTACAGCCACCAAAATGGCTGCAACCAATGAACAAAGGTGGGTATAAAGAAAGAAGTAGCTTTCATGACATAGCTTTTACTACATGTTAAATAAAATGCACATGAAATCAAACTATAGAAATCAACCTCTGGACAGTCAATGTGTTGGTGTTTTTCATCATGTGAAAGGTTTCCCCAGGCCGTCACACACATGATGAATATGTGCGAAGGTGATTTTTCTGTCTGGTAGATTAGATCCTCTGATACTGAAATTCTCCTGCAAAAACCTAAAACACAACCTGCTCCTTCGCCCCCGTGTGACACGAGCTCAACCACAATACATGACTAATTTGAACGCTTATGCAAATAGTTCTGTATTCCATTACTCATGATAACTAAATAACTGCCCTGAGGATATAATAGTATTTACGAAGCTCAGTTTATTACATAGGAAAAGTGAGCAGAAGCCCCTCTGAGCCGTACGCTACACCATGATCATCAGACTCAGCACTGGAAAATCAGCATCAGAAAATCAGATCAGAATCCTGCTGCAATTAACCGCCAAATAAATGTCATCAATTCACTTTCCCTTCTCAGTACAGTGCTCTAATAAAAGGCATCTGCTATATACAACTATCCTATCGCAATATATCAGTGTTGTCATACACCTTTATTATCTAAAATAAATACTGTCTAAATATCGTCTAAAATAAATGCTCATAAATTAACATGGAAAAACTAAAAAAATCTAAAAAAAAATAAAATAAATCTAAAATATACGTACATATTTTACATAAATAAAATATAACTAAATGATTTCAGCTACAGGGCTGGGAAATGTTATGATAATTTATCAGTATTGTGATAAATTATGTCACAATTAGGGCTAGAAGATATAACGATATAATATCGATGTTGTGACAAATTATAGGACAATACACTTTTCTGAGATATTGTGATATCTTCTTACAATGTTAATAACCAGCTGACTTAATGTGAAAGTTTTGTACTTAAACTTTAAAACTGTAAAATGTTTTCTGCTTTCGGGTTTTTTATTTTTATTTTATATTTTATGTTTAAATTTTAAAAAATATTACATTTTTAGACATTAAATAAAGTATTGAAAAGTCTTCAACAATGGTGATATGATATTTTTGTCTTATTTGTCTTATAGTAAGTCTGGTTCTGAGACTTTACTATTATTTTAAAAAATGTAAAATGTACTTTTTTTTCCAGAATTAATTTATTTTTAAAGTTAATTTATTTTTATAAATTCATTTTATTCATTTTTTTTTAAAATCATTTTAAATACGTTTTCATTTTCGAAATTGATTTTTTTTAAAAACAAGTGTTTTCTTTTTCCTGTGACTTTAAATACGTAAGTACTGATGATGCCTGCAAAAAGTGTAAAATGTCCACAAAAACGAGGCATGAATCACACACACGCGCACACACACACACACACACACACACACAAATACAGGTGGGCAGTAAGTATCATTATACAGCCTTCCAGTAATCTACAGGATAAAAACTTCAATCACGAACAGCATTTCCTCTCAGCTACAAGCATTGCAAACAGCACTCAGCAAGACATCCTGAAAATGTCCTCCTTTAGCGTTATTTTATTTTACTTATTAATCAGGGTTCTTTTTATTATTTTACTTTTAATCAGGACTCGCCGATTAGAACTCTGTCTTTTGCCTCATACTGATGCAGAGTAGCTTAATGGAGCACTCTAAAACTAAATGTATTATTATTATTATAATTAGTACTGTCATGACTAAAGAGAATCATCTCCATTTGAGCAGCGTGGTTCTGGCCTGTATTGTGCCACACGATGAGCAATTAACCAGCAGGCAGCCTTGGAAACGCTGTCTAAATATAAAACTGGTGAATCATCAGGTTTAAGCAACAACATTGACTGTTTATCTAAAGTGAACGATCGTGACTGAGCAAACCCTTGTTTTTCAAGTCACCGTGAACATAATAACATCTTAACATAGTCTCTAGCATCACACTAGAGCAATATTTTGTTGTTGTTTTTTTTTTTATCATTATCATAAATAAAATATAGCAGTGGCCAATAGCAAGTCTCGCACATTGCATACATAAAACACAACCTCTTCATGCTCTAGCTAGCAATTAGCATAAAGACATAGTATTAGTATTGTTTACACCACAGCGCTGATGAATTCTCAATTGTGATTGGTCAGAAGGGGTTGATTATTTTTCTGACAATAGTTAAGGCTGTAATTTAAAAATCACAGCTTCCGATTAACGCGCTCATTCTAATACGGTATCTTTCCGTAGTAATAACTCGTTCACAGGGGCCTTTATCTATGACTAACAATAAAAAGGTTTAAAAAACAATGTTATTTAACAACAAAAAAAGTAAAGATCATTGACAGGGTGTAGATTTCTGTCTGGAGATGTTTTATTTAATGTTTGAAGAAGGAGTCTCCAGTGTTAGTGCTTTGTAAGGACCAGAGGTAAAGCTGTAACAAACGTTTTCCATCAGAGGAGAGCCTTCAGGAAGGAGGTATTTGTGCTTTACAGTTTCCTGGTAACAAACTGCATTTTTTTTTTTACTAACTTTCAGTGCAAGTGAGGGAATATCTGTTTATAGCTGCTACAACGTAAGCAGTGAACAGGAACGAACTTGTCTTGCGGATGTTCCCACGAAACCATGCAGATTCGCAGAAACACGTGTTAAGGCTATGAGGTGATGTATGTAGTGCACTCACTGAGGTAGATGTGGAAACACAGTAAATGGCCGAGCAGTAATGAAGAAAGAAGCCCCATCGTGATGGTTACTCCTGCCAGTGCAGGGATGGCTGGACCTGCTGTAGATACCGGAGCCACCGGCAAGAACACAAACCACACCACAGACTCATTTTTCACTGAAGGGAGGAGGCATGAAGGGAGGGGGGAAGGCAAAGGAGAAGGCAAAGAGAAATATGAGTCAGACAAACATGCATTAGTTTATCTGATTTTGGTGGTTATCAGTCAGGTAGACATCGTACTTCTGTATACCCTTTATTGAATTAAAGCTGTTTTAAAGCTCAGATTACATGAAATCCAATAAGGACGACCAGATTTTTGCCAAATAATAGGATTACACCACACATTAATCTCAGTAATCTGATTTTTTTTTTTTTTCCTACATCTGAACAAGTACACAAATACAACCAGAAAGGGGTGGAAAATGTTTGTCTCCATCTTTCAATCAAACCAGAAACAGCAACAAGGATAGCACTGTGCAATTCACAAAAAATAAATAAATAAATACATAAATATTTAAGTGACCTGTAATGTTAGCAACCTGTAAACATGAGTCAGTGCTTTCAATCAACTAACATGAAATACATAATATGATGGATATAAAAATGTTGTATACAAGGAAAGTATTTATCAACGCTATGTGATTTTAAAAAACAGCAATGCTACCACTTTGCTAATGGAAAATGAAATTCTTTGTAGCAACACTAGTTACATAGTAAATGTAGCCTATTATCAGATTATGTACTAGCATAATCATAACTGAATCACCTCCAAAAGGTATTTTTTTGGTGTCAGATCAGAGCACATCAGAGCATCCTACCTTGCTGGAAGTGTTTATCGGATCGAAGCTTCGATGGATCCAAAAAGAATTCGATGAAAACATATGTGGCAATGATCACAATTAAAAATATGCCCAGCAGAGCGGATATGACACTGTTCAGGAAAACCCTGAGATGGAGAAAAGATGTGTAAAGATGTGGAAACTGACAACAACAACAACAACAACTGCAGAACACTAGACCTCGTTATAGAGCTATACAATTCTGACACGAGGAATAAAACATGCCGTTATAGGAATCTAATCAATGACGAGGTGGTGTAACGGAGCCTGCTGTAAAGCAGAATCACTGCTACCACCCCAAAGTTGATTTTACTAAACAAGGCAGTTTGCAGGGTTTAGCTGGATTTGATAAAATGGCTTCAATTCTGGAAGAAATGAGAAACGCAGTACTTTCAGTCTTAGGCGCGTACATCATTGTGTACATTTTTCTTAATACAAAGCTCATCTCAGGAAGTGCCATTCTGAATATGCTCCAGGTAAACAAGATCCTGATTGGCTTTGCTTAACAGAAATGTGATTCTCATTGCTGTACTGTGGCAAAACTGAAAAGTGCCAAGCTAACAAAGCATCATGGGAAGCCATCTGTTGTGATCTGCTTTAACAATCACAACATATTGCGTTTTCATTATTCAGAAAGTCTCACCAATAGTTTCTGCTGCCCACACAGTTGTTCAGCCATCTGCAATGGTGATCGAAACTGGCCACACACTTATTACAGGCACTGCAGTGTTTGGATTTCGGCCCTCTGAAAGCAACAGTTAAACACCACGGTTAATTCCTGACAATAAATCAGACCTGAGATGAAGCTTTTAGCAGGGCTGATTAGGGATATGAAGCCTGCTGGCCGCCCACAGCTAACACCATATGCTTACGCACTATTCTTTCCTTTCAACGGCTAATTACAGTTCAGCGATCCTGTATAAGCATGATCAAACCCTCATCTAACATCTTTATAGCAGGTCTTATTTGCTGAACTCTGTACTTATGTTTCAACTGTATCTAACATTCAAGCCATCTCTCTTAGTGCTTCACTGCTTCAGGCAGGCCAAGAAACGTTCCCTCCACCCTCTATCCACACTTACACATCCACCTCACAGAGGTAACAGTGGCAGTTCTCGATGACGTGGGCGTGTTTTGTGCGGTCGAACACAGGCAGTGGTCCCTTGTAGCTCTTTGCTCTGACGTTATAGTCAGCAGGGTCGATGGAGACAGCGGTCAAGTGCACAAGCAGGTGACAGACGAACGTAATGCCCGTACACTGAACACTGGGTTAAAGCCGAGTAACTGTAGAAGAGTGTAAATCTGAATCAAATAGAAAAACTTGAATCTTAGGGAAAAAAAATAACACATAAGTTGAAAATGTCGAGGTTAGAAAAACTCAGTAAAATTAGGGCTGTCTACTCATCATGACATCTGATTTATGACTTTTTCAGTGTCCACACTGCAAATAACAAGCGACCAAATCCAATTTAGGGTGCATTCCTACTTTGCGATTCTTTTCTTTTTAGCAGATGAAATGATAGCCGGAGGACTTTTGTACTAACACTGTGGTTAAAAAAAGGCGCCTCACAAAACATGCACTCTGTAACTAGAACAACATTCTTAAAAAAAAAAAAAAAAAAATCTTAGCTAGTATCAGCTAACTAACTAAAATTAGCTTTCTATCTCGATGAAGAGATTGCCTGCTTCCTCTCTGGAGACAGAAAATTAAGACGAGCTGCTTCATCGCCACTTTGTCTTCCATGTTTCTTTTTCCTCGCTTGCCCTCAACTTGTAGCCTGATTTGTTGTGAGCTTCAGGTTTGGAAGCTCGACTGTAACCAAAAAATAGCCAACAGAGCTTTTTAAAAACAGACATATTCCATCCATCCAAAAATAACAACAAGTGTGACGTTATTCGTTCAGACTGTAGCCCCTTTGTGCAGAAAAGTGAAGGTTAGCTAGCCAACAACACAGATTTCACCGCTGGTTAAGGTTTAAATAAAGACAATGTCCAGGATCACTGTGAACGCTGACAACATTGACAAAAAAAAAAAAAGAAGTGTGTTAAGTACCGTGGTTGTCACTGCTGTCACACTGAATGTGATTTCATATCGAAAACTACTTAGATCTGAGCTTCCTGTGTGAAATTATTTTCCCACCTCTACATTTTAACCCATGTGTCCAACTTCATCATGAAGGATACAATATAGCCAGCCGGGATCCAGTGTGACGGCAGCAGAGGGATGAAAACTCCAAAGCCTGTGACTGCAAAGTAAAGGTAGAGAAGCCACGCCAACAGCTGGAAGGGGTGAGGAGGCCAGCTCCACCCGTTTGTTCTGGAGCACAGGGGTACGTCGGCTCGTCTGGGCACGCCATCGCTCACAGGCACCGTGCGGTTTGGGTTCCTGCTGCACAGGTCCATGAGAGAATGGACCCGAGTTCTCCTGTCTCTGAGGCACTACTGCAATAAACACAAGCCAAACCTAAATAATTCAGACTCAATCACACTCTGCCATGCTTTTAGCTAAGCCACTGAAGCAATTATAAGCACTCTGGCTGCATTATGAAACCCAATTTTTGGACGTGCTGAGCACAAAAATGTGTCAGATGCTATATGCAATGATCTCTGGGCGAGTCCTAAACAACAAGAACTAAGCTTAGAAGAGTGATGCATTCAATACCACTATAATTCTGAGCTTTAGATCAATCTGAGTTTATCCTTTGAAAAAATCTGCATAATATAGAAAAAAAAAGAATATAAGCTGTGCTCTAAAGCCATTGTCTCCATTCATTTCCTGCTGCATCTGTGACTATCATACATTGGACATTAACGGTATCAGTGCATACTATTATGATAGATGATAATTATGATATTATGACACTCACCTATTCGCTTATTCACTGGTGGTTGTCCATCAGAGTGTCAATAAATTATTCCACCTCATTTCAGTCCTCACCATCGTCTACCGTTAACAGTGATTCCAGTGTGTCCAGGTCCATCACCGGCGCATTGCTTTCTCCACTGATGCTTTGGGTTTTTTTCTTCCTGAAGTAACGATTGCTGACAAGCACCATCTCCATGCTCAGAAGTTACACGTGCATGTCATGAACACGTGACATGCTCAGCTGCGAGAACCTTCTGTAACAAGACACTAATTATCATTCATGTTACATAATAAACTATTCGTCAAGTATTTATCATTTATTTGTTTAACACTGAGTATGTTTTCCACCATGGGAGAGTGTTCAGGACAGAGGACTTCTCCGTGACATGTTTATTGCTGTGCTAACGCAAGTTAACAGGAACTAACTTGTTTCATAAAGGTTCCACAACATTAAAGTAATAAAGTATGATGTGGTGTTCTTCAGTTAAAAATAATAATAATAGTCATTAGCAAATGGCTGTGGTATACGAGGAATAAAACACTTTGGGACGTGCAGTTATAGGAAAATAATCAGACAAAAGCGGTCAAAACCTCAATGAGGTTTGTTTGGATACTCAGTGTTCATTTATAAATGAATTTAATTTATATACATTTCATTTTGTCTGCTTTGGCACACCATATGCATTCAGTCTGAAGCAAACAGGTGTGTTTAACTTCTTGTAAATCTAGACAGGTTGACTGTCACCTGCCGGATATGAATGAACGCCAGATAGATCCAGATCATTTGATCTAGACGTTTCTATAGATGATCTAGAAATTTGCCTTTATTCTCCCATGCTCTTCACTACAAGACGCAATTTTTAGAACGTTTGCTTGGATAATAACAAGAGATGAGAAGAGAATAATAAGACATATCCTTATCTTTAAATAAATAGATGACAGAAGCATTTCTCTCACATGTAATAACAGGTAGTGTGGTAATAAATTTATACGCCATTACAGCAGGCTACAGCGTCTTTCCATGTAATCATAAATCATGTATAACAGCTCAATCTATCGGAAATTAAAGAACAGGAAACTCTTCACACAGACACGCATTGTACTACAAACTTATGTCTTCCTGGTTACAATACTTTGAACCTTACCTGCTTTCTTTTTTCTAAACATTCTAATTATTTCAAAATATTTTTCTTTGAGTAGTGTATTGTTGCATTTACAAAAAAAAAAAAAAAAAAAAAAAAAAAAAAAAAAAAAAAATATATATATATATATATATATATATATATATATATATATATATATATATATATATATATGTATATATATATTATTATTATTACTACTACTACTACTACTACTATTATTATTATTACTATTAAGAAGAAGAAGTAATATTATTATTATTATTATTATTATTATTACAACGCACTTTTACACAATATTCACTGGGATTTAAACACACACACACACACACACACACACACACACACAAAACAACAACACTTCTCACATTTCTCCTGACTATCTTCTCATATGCCAGAGTGCAATGTTTTGTTTTAAATAAATAAATAAATAAATAAAGGAAATTATTGGAATCTCTCAGGGAAGGAAATTAAATTTGTCTATGACTTTATATCAACTAAATTTGACATGAACTATTTGCATATTTATCTATTTATCTGTCTATAGATAGATAGCTAGATACACAGAGATCTAAATAGATAGATATCTTGATAGATAGACAGACAGCTACTTTTTACAGATTTTTTTTTTTTTGCATGGAGTATGAGAATAAACTAAATAAACATGCCACAAACCCGTGTTCACATTACTCATATTACTCATAACTCACATTACTCATATGTCTCACATTACTCACATTACTCAGCCAGCAGCATTCAAGATTTAATAAAAGATCAAGACAAAGAAAAGCAAAACGCAGATGTCTTATCCAAAAAGCCAGTTTACAGCTGAACGGGAATCCACAGAGATGTCTTGCTCCACTCCAGCCTGCAGCTGATGGCAGATAAAGCAGCCGTTTTCCTTCCAGGAGGGAACTGAAGCCCTAACAATCCCCAGTGAGCAGCTCATACACAAACTCCGCGCTAATGCAAATATTTCTACAGTTTTCCCTCCCAACTAAACTCCTACTTTACCCTTCGACATGCAAACTCAAAAGCACATCCACTCCAACACAAATAATCTGGACAGGAATAATTGCCGTGAATGGGACGTGAGGAAGATACAGAAGTGACGTACTTCCCGGAAGATCAGGCGCGCGTGTGGGGTTCAAAATAAAAGTATGTTTTCTATGCTAGTCAGCGATGCATTCATTTATCATTTAAACTAACTAACTAACTAACTAACATTTAGTGCTACCCGGTGTTGTGGTGGTTTATTAGGAAAGATAAGTTGATTTGTGTTCATTTAAAGACAGAAGGAAATGATAAAAAGTCATCAGTAGTGTTACATTGTTAATAAAAATCTCCTCTCATACAGTTTATTTTCATATTATTTAACTCAGAAGATTTACTACAGTAATTTTAATATAATACCACAGCATTGTTGAATTCCTGAATCTGATTAATCAGAAGGCGTGGATTAGTTTTCTAGGGCCAAATGTATGTGGACACCTGACCATCACACCCTCTTCCCCAGACTGTTATCACAAAGTCGGAAGCACACAACTGCATATTACAATTTCTCTTCACTGTTCTCTTCACATAGCATGATAATGCCCCTGTGCACAAAGCCAGCTCCATGAAGACATGGTTTTCAAATGATGGAGTGGAAGAACTTGAATGGCCTGCACAGACCCTGACCTCAACCCCACTGAACACCTTGGGATGAATTTTAATGCTGACTGCACCCCAGACCACCTCACCCAACATCAGTCCCTGACCTCACTAATGCTCTTGTGGCTGAATGATCGCAAATCCCCTCAGCCACACTCCAAAATCTAATGGAAAGCCTTCACAGAAGAGTGGAGTTTTTTAATAACAGCAAATAGCACATGTGGGTGTAATGGTCATGTGTCTACAAACTTTTGACAATATAGTGTACATTATCTTTTCTATATTAACAACCTAGTGGCATGGTGGCTTAGTGGTTAGCACTGCACTTCCCGGTCACACTACTTCAGTATTGATCATTTTCCTAACAGAATATCCTCAATTGTCCCTCACATAACATTCCATGCCAGTGTGGTCAGAACCAAACTGAAGCAAATGCCATCATTACTATCACCTGTAAAATAGTTCAATTTAGTGTTTTGCTTTTGCAGCTGTATTACATGTGTGAGCCCAGCAGATAGCAGCAGAGTGATGTTCATCCACCTAACCACACCAACATAAGGAAGTGGTGGCCTTCTAAGGCATTGGGCTGCTGTTTGGAAGGTTGTAAACTCAAATCCCAACACCACAAAGCTACCATGCTTAGGCCCTTGAACAAGACCCTTAACCCTCAAATACTCAGTTGTGTCCTGTCTCACATGCAAGTCACTTTGGATAAAAGCATCAGCCAAATGAATTAAATGCAATGCATGTACATAACATATAATAATTAATCACAAAGCCTTGGAATGTGGAAACAGAGATTGGAACAGGTTTGGGCCTCTTAGTTCCAGTGAAGTGAAACTGTAATGCTACAGCATACAAAGACATTCTATACAATTGTATGCTTCCAACTTTGTGGCAACCATTTAGGGAACTACATACAATTGTGATGGATAGGTGTCCATATAGTGTATTTTGCACATTTTTGAACACTTTAAAGATGAACTATGTAAAATTTAAAGTAACCAACTTCCACTATAACTGATTACTTGTGGTGCTGGATTCTGATTCCTCATGCTGGAAATCTACCTTCTGGTCAAGTTCAAAACCCAGGAAAGGGTCTCACCCTGTGCAAAAAAAAAAAAAAAAGCATGTTAGCAGGAGCAGGTGTGGATGTAAGTTTTTTTCTTCTTCTTTCTTTTTTTAATCCTTATAGATTGAAAGCTCTGCAGAAGGTGAGTCAATGAATACTGCTTTATTTCTGGAAAAGACTTGCACTAATGTCTTTCTGTCAGACATCAAAATAGAAACAGTGCACGTATTTGTTCCCAACTTGAGGAAACTGGCATAATACCGATCCACTTTTAGCCAAATTGCCCTAAATGAGAACACATGCTAATGGTCTGTATTCATAAATATACAATATTGGACAAACACACATTAGTTAGATCTAATTTAAAATCAGGATGGCATCAGGAAGGACTATGGGTATTTAGGACAGCGATAGCGATTAGTGTGTAGTTGTAGATGGTTGGTAGATGGTTGGTAATTAGTCTGGTATTTAGGGCAGAATTAGATTTTGTTTACTTCCAAGTTACATCATGGATGAGTAACCTGGAGGCCCACAGAGAAAGCCTACAAGAAGCCTAACAGAACCCAAGAGCAGTGGTGGCTCAATGGTTAAGGCTCTGGATTACTTAGCAGGAGGTCAGAGGTTCAAGCCCCAGTATTACCAAACTGCCACTGCTGGGCCCTTAAGTAAGGCCCTTAATCCTATCTGCTCTGGCAGTGCTATATCATGGCTGACTTCAGCTTCCTAACAAACTGGGATATGTGAAGAAAAGAATTTCTCTGTGCTCAGTGTACATGTGTTGAAATAATGGCTCCTTCTTCTAAAAGGTATTTAGGGCAGAATCAGATTTTGTTTACTTGTAAAGTACATCATAGATGAGTAACCTGTAAGCCCACAGACCATAAAATTTTTATTGTTGCATTGCTCTGACGTGTTTATTAAAAGACATTGAGGGCTTCACAGTACACTGAAAATATCAAGTGTTCTGGGGCAGGAAATCACACCAAGTGCAAAACTCTGGCAAGTAATGTGTGGATGACTGTGTATTACATAAGGGAAAGGAAGTGTGCACAGTGCCTTGCAAAGAGTTTTCACCCCACTAAACTTTTATAGAGTTAAAACCTGGAAATAAAGTGGACTTAATCAGGATTATATGCCATGAATCTACACAACATTTCTGTGAAACCTATAGAATAGTTCAGGTGCTACTCGCTGCCATCAGAAGTCAAATAATTAGTTGAATGGAGTCCACCTGTGTGCAATTTTCCAGAACAGTATTCCAAACATGCTTTGATAGCACCTTCATGATGTTTGTTTAAGTAGGTTCTCTAACAAAATTTGGGTTCTTCAAGCAGCAGGTATATATATACATTATATATATACATATATATGTATATATATATATATATATATATATATATATATATAGGGATCACGTGACACTTTAATTGCACAGAGCAGACACCATTCAACTTATGACTTCTGTTGGCACCAGACCCAAGATAGGGATTTCTCAGCAGCAAAGGGGTGAATACTTATGGTATTCATATATAAATGATTTCACAAACTTCATAAATGGGAAATTTGGTTGGGGGTAATTGAGTTGAATACTTATGCAAGGAACTGTATTCTAGTGGCCCGTGGAAAGGCAGCTAACTTCACTATTGCTTGACTTGTGTAGTTTTATGATTACTATTATAAGTGTCATATTATGCTCATAAGGATTGTATTACTATGTAAAAAAAAAAAAAAGCCCATAATCGTCTTTTGTAGTTGCTTTTTTCCCTCAGAAAAATAGAGGCTTCTACCAACAAATGCTATTTTCTTGTTATTATTTATACAATAATTCAGGACTGAAATTATCCATGACCATCCATCATTAACTGGCTGACTGCAGAGCCACACAGGCCTCCCAGGGAACTTTTTCCTCTTTTATGTGATGTTTTTTTTCCCCTGTACTTTGCTTCCAAACTGATCAGTGGTAATGATCAGTAAATCACAGGAACACTGAAAGGAGGCTCATTGAGAAAACTTGAGCCATAGAGAAAAAAAAGGAGCAAGTCTTAGAGTGTGTGTATATGAGTGTGGAATGTAACAGTGATCCATGTCCAGGATGTCCATCTGTCCCTGAGACCAGGGAAAACATCTGCCATTACTCAGCACATCCTTTTTGTCAGGGAATGCTTCGTTTGCCTTTTTTTGTTTGGCTGAGGAATTTAATGTGCATTTGGACTTGCTGTTTAGTAGCAATGCACCTGTTTTACCCCAAAATCTGGCATCAGCATTTTCAGCATTTTCACAAAGGTCACAGTGAGGGCCTACAGGGTTCAAGTGGGGACAATTGATGGACGTATTGCATAGCACGTTTGCGATACTGAGTGTGACATTCCGTGAATACGTTACACAACATTTGGAAGCAGCACAGAGCTTGTTGCATGCGATGCAGTGATTTAGCCTCATTGACAGGACCTGACAATATCCTACAGGGTGTCCCCTAAAACAATGAGCTATTTCCATCTCCATTCTCCCTGCAAGAGGAAGCGGATTTCACTAGGTTTCTTTTAAACTGGAGGACCTAGGCAGACCTGGCACGGACCCTTGGAAGAACAGGATATTACACTAACTTTCACTTACTCAGTTTAAACACAGAAAAATGCTTGGAGAAAGGTTTGGAATTAACTTAAACTATGCATTTTTAGTAATAGTAATAGTAAATAAAATGCTTCAAGGTTTATGCTGTCATATTATCATGATTGTCAGGTTTTTTATTTATGTTTCTAAAACATAGTGCTCTATAGACCATTAGAAAATACCTGCAATGTTATACAAGCATGGAAAATGTTCTTTTTTATTTTTGGTATAGTTTAGTATAGAAAATTAACTGGCATGCTATCCTCAGCCAAAAAGGAAATAATTTTATTATGCCGAAAGCCCTGGCATGACTTCTTGGCTAAAGCCGGCTTTACAGTGCATGACATTGCATGACGATGCATCGTAAAAGAATTACTCACGAGTTGAGATTCGCAGTTTTATGAGGGACAGTGTGACTAGCAATTGAACATCAGAGTGACCAATAATGGCTGCCGACTTCGATTAAAACCTCAGTGTGAGTGCTGCACCAATGCTCGTCTAAAAGCCACCAAGAGGAGGACGGCATAGGATTACGCAAAACTCATGGGACAGCTACATATGGTAGTGGCAATGGAGAAACCTTAGTGAAACAAATCAGCTTTAAAGAATGCTTTAAAGAAACTTTAAAGTATGTTTGTTTGTGCCAGCCCATTTTTCTGTATGAGCCCATATCATACTGACGTACATTACAGAATATAATAATTTTCTTTGATCATAGATCTATCGTTAGAGGATCTTCATTGTTTAATATGAAATGGAGTACACATGTAATGTGTAGAGCATAAGGATGAATGTGTAGAGCAAGAGTTGTAAATGATGAATACAAAATTAAGTATATATAGTTTTACTCATTGGTTCCTGACTTTGGTTCCTGTGACTTAATATTAAAAGTAAACACACTGTTTAAAACTGGCTTAAGTTGGAGAACTGAGAGAATTACAGGAATGTTGTTGTCCTTGGCAGGCCTGACATCAATGTGTGTCACTTGTGTGTATGTGGAGGGGTGTTAAGGGTTTCTATTATAGAGAAGCTGGAGGGAATTTACAGATACATGCATTCAAATACACACGGACACGCACAAGAACTCCCTGTCCTCTCTCATCCACTTTCACTCACTCTCACACACTTTGCTCACTCACATTCACACATGCACACCATTTGTCCGGTCACTCCAAACTAGGTGGTCTGCACTCTGGCTATATTTAGAGCTGAGGAGAAATGTGAAGCATTCAGCATGGGTTCATAAAGCTTCGAGCAGCAATTGGATGTGGCACAAATGTTCATGCCTTTATTGCTGAGAGGATAAAGAAAGAGGGGCCACGAGTCCTTGGCTGCTGATAGACTGAAACTGGACACTGTGCTTATTTACAGAGCTCACTGAGAATCATCTCATTAGGCCATTAGTTAACTATACACTTCAAAAGGACTGAGGGTGCCTCAAGTAGAACACTTGTAAAACTATAATAATAATAATAATAATAATAATAATAATATTAAGAAGAAGAAGAAGAAGAAGGTTTGTCGTTATCTCGTACATAAGTTGAGCATATCATTTAGTCACCTGGGGATTTTGAAGAATGTTATTAAAAGGTAACCGCTTCCTTACAAAGTGACCAATGGACATACACTCTTAGGTCCTTCGTTTTGTCCCTTTGGGGTAACCCTTAAAAATTCTCTGTATAGCCCTATAACAGTGTTTGATACAGTATGTCCTGCAAAACTTTGTGTTTTTAGTGAAAGAAATTCATGATATTGCATTTTTTTTTAAAAACTCTGTTGCAGTTTAGAGTGTATAGTTGTTTTAAGACACTTAAAAGTCTCTCAAACCTGGATTTGAAAAAGAAAATGGATTAAACAGAAATCAACTGACACCCATCATAATGCCATTTACCCAAGGTTTACAATAATTGCTATTCAAATGATTTAGATGAGGTTAAATGAGAAATTTGAAGATCACTTTTAGTATTTATATTTAGAAGTTTGACCCAAATAGAAATACAGAATGTTACAGTTATAGATCATGCTCTTCAGTTATTAATTTAAGGATATTATATCTCTAGGAACAGTGGTCTGAGAAACTAGATAGGCCTACACATGCTCCATTTCTCCTTGGCAGGTTCATTCTCTTCTGTTATTCATTCAACTTCATTGCACTATTGAGAAATCTAGAAATGAAATCATTGTCAATTTTGGCCTGCAAAGGTCTTCTCTGGACGTCAGTTTTGTATCTCGGAAACCACAGTCTTTTGGAGTCACGTCTTAAAGCATGGTAGAGCATATTCATCACATTCATGAAATCCCAGTACACTGTGGGTGCTGCTCGTTTCTTTAACTGCACTACCCAAATTCCTTTCCTTGCTTGCTTGCATGCAAGCACGACGAAGCCTTTCTTTAAAGTGACATCATTCATGGATGATCAGTAGCACAGCTGTATCTCCTGTCACTGGCCATATACACAATGTGGTGTGATTTCACGCTAAATAAACCATTGTCATGTTGTGTAATATTGCACATTTACAGGAATAAGTGCTGATGTTTTTAGCCTTATGCATCACACATTTTAATGAAATTCCTATTATTTGTTTCCTACTTAATTCATATAAGAACTAACTGTTTTTCATGGGAAAATAATATTCTTTTTTAAGTTGTTTTTTATTAGTACAAAGGTAAGTAGTAGTATTGTGTGTAGTATTTATTTTATAAATTT
Source organism: Pangasius djambal (assembly GCA_022985145.1). Taxonomy (NCBI): domain Eukaryota; kingdom Metazoa; phylum Chordata; class Actinopteri; order Siluriformes; family Pangasiidae; genus Pangasius; species Pangasius djambal. The sequence continues at coordinate 5,173,031 of CM040999.1, forward strand.
ATTTTTGCCCATTCTCCTGAAGGATGACAATTTGTGGTGTAGTCCTAACGAGAAGTGGGCTATAAGAGTTAAATGTTACATTCTATTTATTCTCAGAGCTGTGGAAGAGTAAATGTATTTATTATCATCATCATCATTTTGTAGTAGTATCATCATTATTATTGAATTTTAGCAAATGTTTGAAGTATAGTTATAAGTCAGCTCCCAAAGTTCACCTAGAAGAGCCAGCTCAAAGAGTCGACTCTTTCACAAACTACACATAACTAACACAAGCACACTGTAAGTATTTTGTTTTCATCTCTGAATTTCAGGGTGGATAAAGAACTTGTCGAAAACAAAGCAATGCCAGTTCGGCAGAAAAAAAAACCCTTTGTTTAAAAACAGAGCTGTATTAGAAGTGACATGGTTACATTCTAAACTGTGTATTAACAAAGCTATCCTGAGAGAATTCATTTTCCAGAAATTTCCAGATGTTAGAGAACATTTTGCATTTGCAGAATAAATTAAAGTATTTATTATTAAGAGAAGGCTCATTTTGTCAGGTTTATTTTTCACTCATCATTTGAATTTGCTAGAAACTCAATAGTTAGATAACTAGAAAACTGTATTGCACCACCAGCTGTTGCATTATATAGTGGAGTAGCCTACTAATAAGAAAGAAAGTAGAAGGTTCTGTGGCCCAGTTATACAAAACATTTCTCAGTGGATTACCAAAAGCATGAAAGTAAAGTTTGGAATAGTTCAACACTTTTTTTTAAACCACTGACCTCTCAGTTCCTGCAAGAGCTTTTACAGCATGTTTTTGCAGAAGGAAGAGGAAGAGTGAGAGGGAGGGACACTGATTTTTATCAATGTCGTAATTGATCTCCAGAGATTTTCTCGAAAAAAAACTCTTGTTGATCAGGCTGAGATCAGATATGCTGTCTTGGGGATGTCAGTTTTTGGAACACAAAGTTAAAAGACTCAATGATGCATTTCCACTCTTCAGCTATCCAGTTTTGGTGAACCTGTGCCCGATGTAGCCTCAGATTCCTGTTCTTAGCTGACTGAAGTGGAACCCAGTGTGGTCTTTGCTGTTGTAGCTCATCCACCTCAAGGTTCAATATGTTGTATATTTTGAAGTGCTTTTTTGCTCACCACATTTGTAAAGAATGGTTATTTGGGTTACCCTAGCCTTCATGTCAGCTTGTATCAACAAAACATTTCCAACCACAAAAAAAAAAAAAAAAAAAAAAAAAAAAACACGCTACTCAGTTTTTTCCCCTCAAACCAAACTGTGTAACCTCTAGAAGCTGTTGTGTGCTGTTCTCATCCCAGGAGAACAGCAGTTTCTGAAATACTCAAACCAGCCTGTCTGTACAATCAGCCACTAAGATCACATTCTTCCCCATGCTAATGTTTGCCATGAGCATGCATGATTTTATGCATTGTGCTGCTGCCACATGATTGGCTGATTGGATAATTACATCAACGTGCAATTATACAGGTGCTCCTAATAAGTGGCCTGTGAGCTTATAAAGCCAATCCAAAGGCACCAAAGCCAATTTAATGACATCTCTAATGAATTCTTTGAGATAAATGTGGGTGATAAACATTTCTAAACAGTGAAACCATATATATTCGAATAATGCTTCTCTACATAGGTCTAAAAATGTGATCGTAATGCAAGTGATTACTTGGTTACATCACTGAAATCTCACTTCATGTAACAGTTCACCTCCATTCACAATTGCATTCACTAGTAGTTGTTTCTCTCCCACACAATCCCACAATCACCAAATATGATTACTTCCTCTGGTTAGGGGGTCCTTTGTGTAAAAGTGTGCTCTAATTTTGTAGCGACAAACACAAATAGTTCTTGGCATCAAAAAGAACCCAATTAGAAAATTAGAAGAAAAAAAAAACCCAATTAGAAAAAAAAGAAAAAACATTTCTTCTGATTTTGCCAGGGAAATCCTTCACTAGGGCTGTTAGCTCACAATAAGAGCTCTGTGGGGAATGTTCGTCGTTCATCAGTGTGCTCTGATTTACTACAAAAGACAGATTTACACCCTGTAGAGCAAAGGGAATCCAACATAAGGGGAGGAAGTGTACCACATCTGATTCAGGACAATGGCATGTCAAAGTAGGGTCACTTGCCTTTTATTTTTGTGCACATTTTAAAGTTTTTTTTTTTTTTTTTGTATAGTCACTTGTTCCAGTTTTCCTCTGGGATTAAGTTGCCAGTGGGAGAATGAAGCAAGTATGAAAATGATAAAGATTTAGGTTTTTTTTTCCTCAGTATTTTTCCAGGTTTTGTTTTGTTTTTCTACAGTACAGGTGAATTTTGCATGAGGATGAATTAAAACAGAAAAAATGTGACTAGAATTTTCCAAATGGAAAGAATTAAGAACATTTACAACCAAATTCCCTTTAGTACTTAAGACCGAGCGTAGAACAAAATAGAACTTAAGCAAAGTAAATAGGAAGATCTAAAAGCCTTGCAAATCATTCATTCATTCATCTTCAGTAAGTCCTTTACCCTGGTCAGGGTCATGGTGGATGTGGAGTGTATCCCGGGAATACTGGGTGTAATGCAGGAATGCACCCTGGAAGGGACACCAGTGCACACACACACACATTCACACCCTCATTCGAAACTAGTGGCAGTTTGTCTCAGCCAATCCACCCTCCGGCATGATTTTGCAAAGTGGAAGGAAACCAAAGAACCCAGAGGAAACCCACAGGGAGATCATGCAGAACTTCACACAGACAGTAACCCGAGCTCAGGATCAAACCGGGGACCGGTTGATTGCTATAAGGCAGCAATGCTACTTCTCACTCCATATCTGCAACCATGTCTCTTCAGCAGAGACTAAACAACAGTTATACACTCATGCAGAATTAGTGCTCATAATAAATAACCTTCTTTTTATTACTTCCATGCATAGAAAGACTTAAGACCTCTTTTTTAAAGAATACATTTAGGAGAACACAGTGTAATGAGTACTGCACCAGATGTGAAGAGGCTGAGCTTTTCAGAGTTATAATGAATTCTAGTCAGGCTCACCAATGTTTTTCTGGAGTTATAGCATTTCTTGAATGTTGGCATAAAATTAGAACACTTTGCTCTCAGGAAGACAACATTAGCATGTTATTTATCATTAAGATTTACATCCAGAGGCAGTGGACTCCATTACATGAGAGAAAGCAGCACTGTATTGGACTGAGATCACTGTCCTTACTAACACATCCACTGGTGTAATCCTAGAACCAAAAACATTCAGAAGTAAATCTATGATGGACATTTAGCAGATAACAGAGATGCACAACTTCCAGGTGCTGATTGATGTATTGATTATTTGGCCTGAAATTAAGAGTTTAAGTTTACATATAATCATATTTTTAGAACTGTTCACTTGGGTTTGGAAGTGTACATCAGAATGAATAAAACATATGTGGATTTGATTTGTCCTGGAAACTGCAGTTAATACTACTTTAGCTTTTTATGGGGGAGATGCAAAAGTAGGCTGCTTTGATTTGATTTGTTTTTGACAATAGAAACATGTTTACTAAGTCCCAAACTACCCCACATTGTGTAACATCTCATATTTAAACTTTTCCTTAATTTCCTTTACTAACAGGGTCTATGGAGCTTCATGTATTCCATATGAAGATAATAGCATGTCATGCTATTTAACACTTCCAGTGTGATTTACCGCAGGCTTGAAATTGCTTCAGGGGCAGAGTATGTGTGTGTAAATGAATACCACTGAAGGGCAGGTATTAAATTTGAGTAAGCCTGTTTCTGCCATTTAAAGACAAAATTAAACCATTACTTTATTAATGTTTTCCAAAATAATGAGTATCTCAAAATAATTAGAAAGTTAACTCAATATTACCACAGTAAAGTTGGATTTATGTTAAATATTTGCTACAGTCGCATCACATAGCATATTATATTTTGATTATTTTGACTTATATTTATTCAACTTGTGTCATGGCCTTTACAACACACAATAATGCAAATTTGTGGCAAGATTTAGTTTTACTCTTCTGGTGTCTCTTAGAGGTCTGAGCTCACCACATATGTTGAACATTTAGCACACACAAAAACCTCATTTTCATATTATTTCCCACTACATTGCATTTCCTGCAAATAATATTTGTAAATCATCCACAAAATATTGCAAATTATCATTGCAATGACAATCTTTACAAATTTTCTTTTTTTGCAAACTTCTTTATCCTGGGATCCTCATAAAAATATGCAAGTATACAGTCAAAAAAAAATGTGCAGAAAATGTTGGAAAGTCCTCAGGTCCCCCACAGAGCCAGTTAAAAACTGCAATTACATGTGAGAAAGAGCTGTTGGGGTGGCGTGAGGACATTTTCATCACCTGAAGTAACCTGAAAATGAATCTGTGTATATCAACCTGCTTTAACTCTAAACTTTACATTTGAAGCACCATTTCAGTTAGCTCACCTCAAATAGTTGCATATTCTGACAAGGTTTGTGCGACCCTACTGTAACCTATGTAATGTCTTTACACCTACCTTATTTAATGGTGCAGCAAAGCTCAAATATTTTCACTTTGCAAGTGTGAGCCAGATGCAAAAGCTTAGTGCATATTCATGTTTGGGATGCTTCCAAGGAACAACTTGCTGAGGCCACACTCACTGTGGGATGAATCTTCTCCTACTAAATTGTTCCTTTGTACCACATTTTAAAGCAAGACTGTTCAGCAAGCAGCTGAAGTTATGGAAAACAGGCCTGGCTTGAATGTGTGCTCTTCGGGAAACTTGCGTAACACTTCTGTTACAACAGACATCCCTAGAGAGCACAATGGAAAATATTCTTTGTGAAAATAAATGCTGCATATACACGTTTCAAGCAGAAAGTGTTATGTTCTCTGGGTTCCTAGCTTTTAACCTCACCTTTCTTGTAGTCTGGAAAGTTACAAGAGCTTACCTTAGAGTGCAGAATCTCTGGGTCAAACCAGGTTTCTGGTGATAATGTTGAAAGATGCTGTTAGCCAGTGGTACCTTTCAGTGTAATGTGGACTCTAAATGAAAACCATTTCTTCAGTCTTGGACAGGAAACAGAAAGAGAAACACAAATGCATATGGTCTAGATGGCATAGCTTAAAAGAAAAATCCACCCTGAATAACATGCATGTCATTCCAATATTTATCATTAACATGTGATCTTCAATGGCCAAGATTTTGTAATCAATCAATCTTCTTTCATCAGTGTGTTGGTCAATTTTTGCTTTGGTTAATGGTTTTCTACATTACAAACAATGCTGTTTGACTTCCTGCTAATAGTGGTGCCAGAGGGATTTAACTCTCGCTTCAACTTTACCTAAAGAAACCAATGAAGCAGCGCCATTGGTCCTATTAAGCGCCATGGTGACTGCACTAAATCTGGAATGGGATGTCGAACAAGCACACATGGGTTTGATGGTCAGGTATCCACAAACTTGTGGCTATATAGTGTAGCTTAATATTAGCTGATATGGTGTATATCACTTAGCTTATCTAGCTTTCTAGCAATCCTTACTACTGGTTGTAGTTACATAATATGTATTCTAATGTTAGTTATCTAGTTTACAAAGTGCTACTTCCCTGACTATTTGTGCCACGAAGTGTCAGTAGTGTCTTGCAATTTTCCAAGACTAGATAGCAAATACGTAACGGTTGCAGAAAATTGTTCTTTTCTTATCTTTATTCACTCTGTACCTGTTGGCCCATTTAGTCCCTCTCCCTCCTGCAGAAAAGATGAAGCAGCAGGCGAGCTGACACCGTTTGTCCAGATGTGGGAACAATGTAAGTTTTGTGCATATTGATGTGTTTAGCAGCATGAGACGCTCTTCATGGCCTGATGTCTACACTCTGCTTGCACTATTAGCGCCAAAATGTCTGTGAGTATAGCCTATCAGTGTACACTATATAATAACATCTCTTTCACATCTAACATCGCTGTCTCTTTCATAAAATGGTGTCCTGCTTCAAGGTCCTCACATTGTGTTCCTGGTCTAGTCTCAGCTGAGTTGTCTAGTATGTAGTGAGATTTTTTTTATTAAGGTCATCACACATTTGCATTTCCTTTTTCAGAGAGTTTGGTAGATTTGGTCAAGTGTGAAAGCTGTTTTTGAACACTGGAGAGGTTGAGAGAACCAATCCCTGGTCCTCTTGAAAATGGTGGTCTGGGGCTCACTTCCACTGAACCGCATGCCAGGTAAAGTGAATGCTTCATCTTGTCATGTTACTTCCTGTTTCCAGTTTGAGGAAAGAGTTTTTATGGTCAGTGGAGGAGACAGAATGCCTTATTGATATATAAACCCAGATTTTCAGAAGACTAGAGTGCTGTAATTAGCTTATCTTATACAAGAACAGCTTCTTGTTTGCTGGTATTCCTGAGCCTTTCCCCCAAATGAGACCGGGAGCGGTTCTGGGTGCGGACTTGAGCATTTGGGCCAAGTGTGAAAAGGAAGCGTCACACAGGGTGTTACTCCTACACACACAAACACACACACGCACACACACACATACCAAGATACATTCAGAACCAAAAATTTCTGAATCGGTCCAACTTACTTTATGAACCAATTTATTATACTCGAACTGTTACAGATCACCAGTAAACGAAGCAACATCTTTTCCCAATGTATCGTTGATTGCAAAAGTTTTCACACACATGCAAACTTTTCATTCATCTTCAGTAACCTCTTTATACTCGAGTGTATTGTGGGAACACATGAGGGTGAGGTGAGAACACACCGTGAATAGGGCACCCTGCACATACACACTTATACCTATGAGCAATGTAGCATAACCAATCCACCTAGCAGCATGTTTTTTGGGAGGTGGGAGGAAACAAGGAGGAAATGTATGCAGATAACATGAAAAACTCCACAGTAACCTGAGCTCAAGATCGAACCAGGGACCCTGAAGCGATGAGGCAGCAACTCTACCCGCTGCAGCACCATCCCACCCCAGAAACCTTTGTGTGTACGATACTAAAAAGAAAAACAATATTTGATTTATAGCAATAAATCAGGTTAGGTTCCATAGATGTTGCCTCATTATCACATGTAAAAAGAATGACATCTGTTCAAAAGTTTGCATCTCCCTTTCTGTAAAAACTTGTATGCACAATATTGTCTATGTATTAATGCCTCCAACTCCATTGGTGAAAATCTTCAAAGCAGATTTTGGATGCTCTTAGCCAAATTGCAGCTAAATTCAAACAATTTCTTTTGGTTATTTTGGATTTGCGTTTCATTCTTAACTTCTTGGAATTTTGTTTTTTGAAGTAGATAAAATGTAAAAACAGCGTTTGCATTGTCCTTTTTCGTCCAGAAACCATGGAAGATGCAACCTGTTGCACTTTTGTTTGGTCTTTGCATTGTGCATCCACAACACATGCACAGGTGTCAAGATACCTATACAAAGGGAATCATATGTTGTTGGGATTTTTCACATGAAAAAGGGCTATTTCTGGCACTGTAGGAATGTAAAGACACACTGGGCTTTCAGGTAGGGCTTTAACCTTCTCTCTGGTCATATCTAGTAGAATAATTGGAAATGTGCTCTGTAGGTAAAATCACATAAGCTAAAAGGCCTCTTCACTTTTCATGAAAGCGTGGGAAACATAAATATATCCAAATGTATAATTATGTTCTTCCTTACCTGGTATTATAAATGATTGCCAAGTCAGTAGTTTATGCATTGCTCAGCAAGCTCAGATTGCTCCACTACATTTTGATTTCACTTAACTATCAGGGCTTTTTAAGCAACGTTTGCTTATATGCTTTTGTAATTTTATATTATGACTGTGTTTTCTTACACAACATATTTAATGACCAATGCATTATTTTATCCAGAAAAAAAAAGGAGTGTCACTTTAAAACACAATTAGAATCGCTGCACTTTTACACTACGAATTGAAGAATCTATATCAAACACACGTTTGCAGAATGTTCCAAACCTGCTAATGACAAAATATATTACCTTTAGGTCTTTTTTCTTATGGTCAGAAATATCAAACACACTAAGATCCATGAAACAACATCTGTGCACAATTTAAAAAAAGATATGTAAAAAAAAACACCTCAGTACTTACAAGTAATCTGTTTCTGTGTATATAAGCCCATTAATTCCAAATAGAAAAGAAAAACTTTTTTCCTTTTATTTTTAGCAGCAGCAATATCTCAAAATTGTGAATTATGATCTCAAATTAAGTAAATAACTCAGAATTGTGAGAAGTCAAAAGTTGACATACTGCTGCCTAAACTAAAGAAATTTTTTTCTTCTTTTCACCTTCCATAGTCTATATTATTTTGTTATTTATTACGTATATTGTATTAAGCTCCACTATTCGTCTTAATTTTTATTTCTCCAGTTGTGTTTCACTGTCCTTACATTTTATGTTATTTTCATCATGTTTTGGAAGAAATATTTTTGTTTTATGATTTTATTATTTTCTGATGCACTTTGGGTTTCATGTAACAGCTTGATCTCTTAATGCTCTTATAAATATATATTTTATTTTTATATTATAATAACGGCATGTTGAGATGTTGAGACTAGTTACACCTTATGAAAGCCAGAGATAAATCTAAAGGGATGCTTGGAAAGGGCATGGAATAAAAATGGAAGTGAGGAACAGTCTGAAGCGATAATTGTCTGAGGAATATCAAAGAGTCCGTGTGAAACCTATCATCAGTCAAAGGCTCACAAAAGAATTTGGTGAACCATTAATAGTCAATAAGCAAAAGAAGGTGTTACACAAGCTCATTTGTGGTATAAAGCAAAACCCAGACTATTTCTATGTTCCTGTGTCAGACTGACCCTATCAGTACAACTTGTTCTTCTCAAGGTAGCATCCAAGGCCATTTTAGTGCCATCAGCAGAAAAACAGATTTCATACAGATTTGCTGAATGGTAAGGAAAACAACTTAAGCAAATTGCATTACTGGATAAGCACAAGCTTGTTAAAAACCACATGAAAAGGTTTAATAAAGAGGAAATACATCTGTGTGTGGCTGTACAATGGGCAAAGAAAAAACACATGAAGTTACCCCTTCTTCAATACTGCTTTGTCAATATACAATCCACCATATTCTGCATCATACTCAGCTTAATCTGGGTCCATGAACTAGTTTCCAGCACCTGAAGCCTTTTTTTTTTTTTAACCCTTTTATTTTTTCTTCGGGGATGCTCACTACTGGCCCAAAATAAGTTAAATATAAATAAATCCAAAGGTTACAGCTGAACCTTTCTTAAGCTCATTAACACCACATTATTAAACATCAAGAAGACTTCCCATTCTTTATATGTGGCAAAGATCAGACCAACTGCAGTTAGTGGTTTGTCCATGCTGGAGGGCTGGCTGATTTGCATTAAGCTCACACAGCAATCCTAATACTATTATTAGTTTGCCTAGATGCCTAAACAGAAACTGAGTAATCATAAGAAATGTATTTATTACAGCAGGAAACTAGTTTGTTACAGTGGCTTTGGATAAGATCAAACAGATACTTACATATGTAATATTGGTACAATCTTCAGAACAGTGTACAAAAATCTACAATTAGTACATGCCAAAAATACAAATATAGAGGACATGTAAAGATACAAATATAAACAAATACAAATATACAGGGCATGTAGAGATATACAGTATAGGTATCAATAGTTCAGTGACATTACTGCAGTAAAATAAAAAAAGGCTGGTGCAAATATTGTGTCCATAGATGGATGGAAGTATGGATAGATTAGATTAGGTAAGGTTCAACTTTATTGTCATTTTCAGAATACGAGTACAGAGACAATGAAATGCAGTTAGCATCCAACCAGTAGTGCAAATAGCAAATAAGTTAAATGAGGTAATAAGGTTATGGTACAATAATTTAACAGTGTACAGGTAAAGGTAATCAGTATGATGCATACCAGTAATGCAAATGGCACAGACAATGGATAGATGGCTGGAATGTATCATTGGTGCAGACATACTGTCCATGGATGGTCTGATGGATGGATAAAATGATGGGTGAATGGATGAACAGATGGCTGGAAAATACCACTGGTGCAAACATACTGTCCACATATGATGGATGGATGGACAGATGGACAGGTGGATGGACTGTGAGCAGGCAGATGAACGGATGGATAGATGGGTATATTAGCAGACTCAGGATAAAGATGAATGAAGGAATGTAATTTCTCCAGTACTGTCTACACTTAGTTGCAGCCAGTTTAATTTTTATGGCTGAAAAATATACTAAAATATACAATGTGACAATATGTACATTATATCATAAATATAGTGAAATTTTCTTCTTTGAACTCATCAGTATAAAACTGAACCTGACATAAAAATTATCATAGGCCAGATCACACATGTCTATCTTTACTTGATATAAAGCAGAAATGAAGCGAATAGCGTGCTGCAATCTACTAACAGACTCTTACTTGTACTCTCCTTAGGGCTATAATTAGTTTTATTTGTTTCTGGAAAAGGGGTCTGGACTTTGTAATCTACACTTCCATCTAGGAAAGTTCCATTATTACCCTGCCATATACAGGATATCCCTCATGTGTGGGATTTAGGTAAATGCTTCTTGTAAAGTTAAATAACAGGTGAAATAAGTCTCTGGTTTCTTGAGGCCATTAGTGGGTTTTGGTTTGAATCAGAAACTAAGACTGTCTCAGTTTAATTGTGGTTCAATATTCATACAACCATAGATATTAAACCAAAATGTAACTCAGTTTTTTTTTCTTTCTCGTCCATTTGGACCAGTAAGATGGTTATATCTTGTAGGCATATTATATCCACAAATATCCATGAGTGACCATCTTTTTACTCAATTTTTTCCTCAGTGTAAAGAATCACTATGTCCATTCCTGCCAATTAGCTAGTGCTTTCATATCACATGACAGCTTTTGGGGTGGAGGCAAACTTATGCATATGAACTGCTGCATATTCAACATCACAGAACAGCCAAACATGCTTGGAGGAGAGCACTAACAGTCCTATTCTGTACATATTATATGTATATGAACACATTGGGATTCAAACTCACATCCTTCTTAGGAGCCTAGACAGTAGGAATCTTAAGGTGGAAATGCTGCATGTATGTGTACATGATCAGAAGGTGTCATTATATCCATATCCACACACTTTCCATAGTACATTTCACAAAACATTAGTTAAAATGAACACTTCTCTTATCACTGTCAGCAGAAGCAATGTAATCGGTTAATGCTTCTGCTCAATTCTATAGCGAAATTCTTTAAAAAATCTAGTGTTTTATAGAATGTTCTTTCATTCACTCTTAGAAAAACATTTAAATCTGGAAGCTTTGAAGCCTTTTTGGTCATCCCTTAAAGGTTCTGTGTAGAACACTACAACAGAATGTTTCCCTGTCAGAAAGTCAGTTATCCAAAGAACCCTTAAGGAATCCTTTCCTACAATGTGTACTTTATACTGTTTTTCTTTTGCAAACTATAAAACCACCTGTCTTCCTGATTTGAATTCTCCTGGGTGTCATAGTCATGCTACCTCACAAGTCCTCAGTTCACCCCTGTACTTGGGTTACTCTCTGAGTTTCACATATTCTCCCCGTGTCTGTGTGGGACTTCTCCAGTTTCTTCCCACCTCCCAAAACATTCCGGTAAAAGGATGGGTACACTAAATTGCCCCTGTGTGTGAATACGTGCATGAATGTGCATGGGCATAGTGCCTTGCAATGAACTGGCACCTCATCAAGGGTAAGAGTGTGTTCCTAGGGTAGGATCTAGATCCACTACAACCCTGACCAGGATAAAGCAGTTACTGAAAATGAATGAATTAATCTTGTGTTTTGATTTCCTCATAATTTGACTTTCCTACATTACAGATAGATGCAGAAACAAGCTTTATAGTACTTGAAAAGTGAGTTCAGATATTGATTTGTGTTTATTTATGTATTCAAGAGAACCCTTGTGATTTTGTAACACCAGTTGTGCTGTATGAAGTGTTCTGTAATGAGTGTTTAGGGAATAAAAGTCAACACCACTGAAATGTGCTTAGAGAATTAACATATGTTGCAAGAGCTTTCGTCTTCCAGCAATTAGAGTCATGCGAAGATTTTTAGCAACAGTGTGTAAGTGATTAAGCAAGACCCCAGTGCCATTAAATCATCCTGGACTTCAGGTACAGCCAAAAACAGCTAGGTACATACTTATTAACTATCATAAAAAATCTTTGTGGGATTAATATGAATTTGGACACCTATTTAGAAAAAAAAATACAGTCAGTGGATGATTAATTTCAGGCATTTATCCTTTAATTTATTTAATTGTTAACATCGGGCAGCTGAGGTGGTGGGAAAATATAATGGCAGGAAGAATTCTGTGTGTGTGTCTTCTTATCTGAAGAGGTCAGTGTACTTTACATTATTTTTCACTATATTGTGCAATTTTGGTTTCAGCGGGTGAGCATTTTGCCGCACATGTAAACATGAGCTTGCATTTAATAACCTGTGTGTGTGTGTGTGTGTGTGTGTGAGAGAGAGAGAGAGAGAGAGAGAGAGAGAAAGAGAAAGAGAAAGAGAAATAGAGAGAATGTGTGAATAGTTTATTGAGTACATGCTGACAGTATGGGCTTGATGAGAGCATGGCTTCCAACACACACACATTTTATAACAAATGTGTTATACTGAAGTTGTTTTTAAAGGTAGAATTTGTAAATCAGGTAAGGTAGAAATAAATTTGATTTCTTAAATCTGGATTGGTTGTTATAATAATGAATACAGGCGATGTATATGATGAGTAGGCAGATGATGTATATCGCGGAATATGTCACATTTTTTCCTGTTGTCCCTGGTGTACACTACACTTATACAAGAGGGATATTGATATGGGGAGTACATATTATCCTTTCCTGACCCGCCTTAATGCTGCTTTCTGTCACTGTTGTTGTTCTTGTTGTGAATCCCAGACATGAGGAAGCTCTGAACAAAGAAAAAAATTACATATGACATCCAAATTGACTGGTCCAAATATCCAGTAATCATATTTTAATCAGATTTGAAACCACCAGTTGGAAATAGTCAGATTTGATGTGTATTTTGGCATTCAGAAGGCAGAAAACCTTTTCTGCTCAAATTAGATATGATGAAAATGGACTTCTTGCCACAAACATTATAGGAAAAGAACAAATATTGTTAGATAGATCTGACAGGACAGATAAACAGAAGCAGAGAGATGAGTAAGGACATTTTTGAAGATGTTTGCTAGTTTTACATATGATGTTTTGGCAGCTAGAGGAAGAGGAAAAAATAAAGAAGGAGGAACGCAAGTAGAGATAAATCAGAGAGTTTGAGATGATAAAGCGACAAGAGAGAGATGTGACTAAAGATGAAAAGAGAAAAATGGAAGAGATCTGAAAGATTAATGGGTAATAAATGTCTTAATAAAATCTCAAACATGCACAGTATTTAAAAATGTCTGGGGTATATTCTCACCTCAAGTCCAGTGTTCCTGAGATTTACCATGACCCCGACCAGGATAAAGTGGTTCCTGAAGATAAATGAATGAATTAATGAATCTTTCATTGTCTCATCTTTTTTTAATTTAGTAAGAATACTATTGGATTCAATTCCCAAAGGCAAATACTGGCCAATATTAGACTAGCAAATCAAACCAGGTAATTTGTATTTATAAAACATTGTACAACTGTTTTCCATGAAACATGTGGTTATGGAAAAGGAATGAGTGATACATGTTGATCACTGCCCTTCAAATGTTTGGGGACAGCAGACTAACTGTATGTTGTTCACTATTTTAAGGACATTTTGTTTTTTAGGCTTTAGAAATTGCATATTGAAGTTGAAGCCTGTGCATGAATTTCCAAAACTAATATTTTAATAAATAAAACAAAAAATCGTTTGTTTTGGTAGCAAGTAGTTTTCATATTGAACTTATGAAAAGCAGCCAGTATGTGGGAACGTCTCCAAAACTCAAAAAGAATCACATTCATGAGACAGCTCTCTGAAGGTGTCTGAGAAAATGCCAAGAGCATACAAAGCTGTCATCAAGGCTAGTTTGAAGAATAAAAACGGTCTTAATTTACTAATAAATTTGTGTCAGTGAAGAACTCCATATGTGTTATTTCATACATTTAATGTTTTCACTATTAATGCAGAAAAGAGTCAAATATACATAAAAATGCTTTTGGATGGGCAGTGTATTTTTAACACTTACGACATCTAAGAAAAATTGCAAAAGAATGAACATGGCTTTAAGCATGTTAAGAATTTCAATCAGGTTTGGTATGTTGAAATGCATTAATGCTTGTGAAGCCACCAGTTCAAGCCTGTAGTTATCACTCATTTTTCTTATTCAAAATCACTTTTCAATAGGACTGTTGTTTTTGGATAGAAGTAGCCGCTGTATTCAGCACTGCAAGAACAAAATCCAAATCACTCATCCAAATGTTCACACATGTTTTCATATGCTTCGTACACTCACCTTTGCCTCTCACATTGGGTTGTGCATCTTGGCGGGATGTTAAGAGGCATAAAAGGGGATATTCACAAGTCTGAGCCAGTAGCTGTAAAATCTTATACTGGAAAACTTAAACTTAGTGTTTTAGATGTGATGGATAATGTTATTTTGTCTTCAAAGAGTACATTCTAGACTACATTCTGGCAAAGGGACAAACAGGTAGAAAATAGCTCCTATCTTGTTCATCTTTTGCCCAGGCAAAGATCTGGGACAGGTCCGACAATTTCCGATTAGACCACTCAAGCTAAGCGGGGAGGAAAAAAGTGGAAATCACATTTCACAGAAGATTGTTTAATCTGTGTTGTGCTTCGCCATGATAAACACGCATAAGCTGCCTTCATGGGATATTAAGCACGTATGACATATGGCGAGACTTGTGTTTTGGAACACTGAGAACAAGGCAGTTATTTTTAACTCAAAGTAAACTCCCTATTCCAGTAATCTGGCAGTATTCACAGTAAACTATGAGTGATAGAGAGATATGAGGTTTTTTTTCTATATTCATTAAATAATGATAGAGCTGCTCTTATTTATGCAGGTAAGAATATGGGTGAGTAAAATGTAATCATTTTCGATTAAGTATGTGCATTAAGGCCTTTAATTGTGGATAGAGTTTGTGTACATTTATATTTATGGCATTTGACGGATAGAGAGGGAGTGTTTCCCTAGAACCCCTTTAGGATGTGAGCCTAGGAACCCTTAACTATCCAAAGAACCTGTGAGAAACCCCCTTTGTGTATGTTGCAAATCTCTGGGGCTTTTTTCAGCTGCCGGAAAGAAGATGGAGGTTGCAGCAATGGAAACACTGACCCGAGGACAAACCCTTGAAATTTGAGTAAACACTATTCTGGTGGAAGCTGGAGTATCCTGCTGAGTGAACTCATAAAGGTTCTATGTAGTACCATTTCAGAGAAAGTTCTGAGTAGAACCTTTTTAGAAAGATAGAATTGTTAACTATCCAGAGAACCCATAACAAAGAGAAGGGCATTGTAACATTTGAGACAGTGGATGTGAACAGAAGTTGAATAAACAGTCTTCATCCATGCATGAGTCAAAATACTAGATAGTAGAAAGATTAAGACCAGAGGATAATCCAAAACACCCGGAACCAGGAAAACAAGGCAAGGGTTAAGGCTAGACTAGACAAATGGCTCAACTGTATGAAATATCAGCAAGGCTATGCCGTGACAGAATGTCCATGAACTGCTTATAAACCAGAAAGTGGCAGGAAGTCGGGGCGAATAGCAGAGGTTGTGAGCACAACATCTACTTGCAGGGAGGGGAAATGTCCACTGTCCTTGTCACAGTAATAAATTGATAAGACTTATAGACTTGTCTGTTTATATCCAATGACATTTCTCTGAGTACAAGGATGGCCTG
The DNA here is from genome assembly GCA_022985145.1 of Pangasius djambal. Taxonomy (NCBI): domain Eukaryota; kingdom Metazoa; phylum Chordata; class Actinopteri; order Siluriformes; family Pangasiidae; genus Pangasius; species Pangasius djambal. The sequence goes on from CM040999.1 coordinate 5,188,946, forward strand.
AACACATCTGTAAGGAACAAGTTTGATTAGAACCAGAAAGAAGCAGTGTATAGAGGCTCAGAAAAAGGTTTCCACCTACCACCAACAGTTTGTGCCTCTTAAGGAATTCTTAATTGTCGAACCTTTTCTGGAAAAGATTCCAAGTTGAACCTCTTTTTAAAAAGCTAGAAGTATAAACCATCCAAAGAACCTTGAGTGTAGTTGCAAATCTAGGGAAATGGCTCATCAAGGGTTCTTCGGATAGTTAAGGTACTTAGCTTCACAATTAATAGATTTGTCAAGGCATTTTAGGTGTCTACATATAACCCTATAAGGTTCCCTTGGAGGGACAGGTCAAAGGAACTTTTTACGTTTTAGATTTTACCATCAGTGTAATGCTGATGAAGAAGATGCCAGAAAGTTACCAGAAGGTGCCAGTAACCATCTTGTACAGGACAGCAGCCACTACAACAGTTAAATGATCCAACATTCATTTATTCTGTCTCATGTGCTCTGTGGCAGTCTGAACCCATTTAACATCTCACAGCAATATGACCTCAATTAAAATGTACTTTACTCTAAATGAATGGAGACATTTCAATTTACAGTTTGAAAATAAATTATTAACCTTTGCCTTTTCCCACAATTAGTCAGCTGGCAAAGCAGGGACAGAATAAACCTTTCACTCGGCACCTGTCTTTAATTATATTTTTCCTCGCTGCCCCACTCAGCAAAATATTAAAACATATCTGTATCAGTATTTCACACTTTAACAGATCAGCATTTTGCAGCAAGGCCTGGATTTTATTATTTGCTGTGAAATGATTTTGGAAAATTACCCAAGTATAATCCATGTTTACAACTTATTTTTGCATGTGCAAAGTTTTAATTTGCCTGTACAGGATTTATATTCTATTTTTACTGTAACATAAGATCATTGTGTGCTGTGGGCTCAAATTTATATGCACTGCTTGTACCTTTGTGCACCTGCATGTCTATGTTTCCTCTTTGTCAGCACTAGTTTAGGTTTTGACAAGAACTTTTTTGCATAATAACTATTTGGAAATGTTGGATAAAAATGGCATTTCATGTCTGATCCTGTTTGAGCAGCCAAAATGACTGATATGCAAAATCCACACCATCATTACAATAACAAAAAGTAGGCAAGAAGAAATACATGACAATGCCAGCATTTTTTCTTTGCTTTTCTTTTCTTTTAAACCTGGCAGACACTGAATCTAATTTGCCATTATGCTTTCTAGTGCCTCACAGTATTTTAATGAAATTATGTTATTCCATTCAAGCCTTTGGCTTTAATAAAGTTTAGTACAACAGTTATTAATGCTAGTCTACACAACATCAAACAGCCATTATTCCTATTCTTATTTCCTAGGCACAATTCCTCATTTTGCAACATGCACGTTTGGAAGTTTATTTGTTTTCTTTCTAGGAATGCTTCCGGATGTCAGATAAACACAGTGTGACATTTGAACATCCAGTGAGGTATCAGTCAAGCATGTTTTATACAAATATTCTGTAGCCTGTGAAGTAGGGTAAAGCGCTCCTGTGCATTCATCAGAATTGTTTCAGACCAAATTGCTGGCACATGTCTCTATACAAAACTCAAAATCCACTACACAGTGCATAGCTTAGACAGCACAGGTCACTGGTGCAGGTACCATATTCAAACAAAAAAACACAAACTTTATAGCTTAGTCATCTGTCCTTTTGTGTAGTTGGACAATGTGTGCTTAGTCTATCTACTTTTAGTCTCATCTTCAAAGACATCTTTGAGGAAAAAAGAATGACAGAGTAAATAATCCACCTCGTTCATGTTCATTAGACACATGACTATATTCCATGTGTGCCTTCTCAGTGCTGACGTGTTATGGAGGCATTGTTATGACCTGGTCTAGGCCAGGCTGCAACATACAAAGCCATAAAGGGGTGGTGAGAGCAAGGCTGCTTTTATATATATTCATATATATTTCATATATATTCTTTTCAGGAAGTGGTTTTAAGCTTCAGAAGCTGAATAGGCCAAAATAATAAACAAAATTCCCTCTAACCATACACAAAAGGAACTAACTAACCTAACGACAAAAAAGGAACAAAAATACGTCTTCTCTCACTCCATAACGAACCCAAAACCACGAGAAATCAGATTAATCAAATAAAAATAAGGGTAATGGTTAAAATGGTCTTGATGGCACTGGACTTCATGCAAATGCTCACCAGAATACATAAAAGGGCTTAAGGTTGATTTATGTTTAATGCATGAGACATGCTCATGTTTTTTGACAAATCCAGCCTCAAACAAGCAGCGCTATAGGAAAAGTGTGCAGAATTTGGGTATTAACTTTTATTCTCACACTTAACCCAACTTGACCCAACAAATGATAGGATTTATTTCTGGCATTTTGTTAAATTGTAATTATTAAAATATTCAACCCACTGGAACATGTATCTCTTTCATTTGAACAAATTGGACTAACATCCTAAACTGTAACATAAAAATCAGCAATTTGTTAGCATGTAATGTGAGATCTCTCCAGCTTTGGACATCTGTCTGGAGGTGGGAGAGAAGAATAGTGTGTGGTAGCCATGGTAGCCACAGTGTGTGTGTGTGTGTGTGTGTGAAATGTGATAGAAGGTTGGTTGTTATTTTACAGCTGACCTGGCACTGTTTATGCCCCACTGCAGCCAGAACCAAAAGTCCAGCCCAGGTCCAAAGGGGCTTCCAGGAAAAGTCCTATTTAGTCTGTTTGTGGTGTTTCTAGCATGCACCAAAATGTCATATTGTTGTACTATAGGAATATAGTAAGTGCTTGTGTGTGTGAGAAAATACTGCACATACTGTAATGTAATAATTGTTTTTACACTCTGTTTGAATTATGACTCAGCTTCAAATGTCACTTAACTACTCATATAAAGGAATTAAAGGAAACCCCAAGGGAATTTTAAGGAAGGGGTCTAGGTGGTATCTAGGTCTAGCCATTAACCTTTGTCCTACTGACCTAAAAAAAATTCCAGCAAAGAGGAAAGATGTGACTGAACAAAATGTGCTAACTCTGTTACAAGTTAATCTTGCTAGGGGCCTCCAACCGGTTGATACATTTTTCTTGGAAAAAGAGCGATGACTGAATAGTATTCGGCACAAATAGGATAATAGTTTATAATACAGTTTCATGTGTAAATCCTTTCAATGCAAGAATGCATGATTTCCCAAATGGCTGCCAAATGGTGGCACAAAAAACAGAACCATGCCTGAGTTGCCCCTGTTGTGCAGCTAAATACAGCGTCCCCTGACTCATCTTCACTTCGTGTCAATTTTAGACCAGATCAGTCAATTATAATAATGTGGTCAGGCATCTTCACAATGCGAAGTCACCTCTCTCTGGGTCACAGTGGCGTGAGAATGAGACTTCAGGCCTGATTCATTTGTTTGTCAGGGGTAAAGAAGGTGCAGGGGTGTTCATGCTGGAGGCTGTGCCCCCTTTTTTTTTTTTTGTTTGGTTTGATCCCTCTAACAGGAATCGGATTATGCCCTGCTATTTGGAAGAAGATTGGGACTGACATGAGACTCACAGGGCCTGATAAAGAACAGCATTGCTTATTCTGTATGTGACTTTTAATCTAGTATTGATGTAGCAGATAAAATAGATTTTATACAATGCCAGTTTACACCACCAGTTTGACAGGATGTAGGCTAGCACATGACTAACACCTGAATTGTTCTTGGTGATTAGTAATGAAGTGCATTCATTTTTTGAGTGTTTTCAGTGTTTGTAGAGGTGTGCATCAGGACTGGGAGATTTTTACTCTCATGTGGGCAGGAACAGGTATTTAAAAGCCCATTATAATGCTGTTTAACACTAATACATTCATTAGAAAATAGAAATAACTGCAGGAGTGAGTGGGATATATTTATTTAACTGTGGCACAATTTTTTGTTTTGTCTCTGGACTTTAACACAAGATTTTAAATCAAACAGTGAGCCAAAGCCTCAAATCATTAAATCATGCAGGAACCACAATTCCTTCATTCATTCATTCATTCATTCAACACTCATGTTTTTCTTTCTTTCTTTCTTTCTTTCTTAATCTCCTCAGCACTTTCAGTTCCTTACCATCATACATTTCTTTTCAGGAAACACAAGTTTGGATGGTGGTAAAGAATAGTACACGTAGGTTGGATAATGTTAAAGAATAGTTAACAGGTTTTTATTAGGTGACCCTCTTTATGAAACAGCGAGTTCATGTTTAGTGCTTCATTTATACACAAATGTACATCTTTATATTGAAAAAACTAACCCTCTGTAGTGATTATGAAATATAGAACTGTTTGTACTCTTCAGAGTCATACTCAAATCTACGACCCCCCTGCTGCCAATAAAACCAAACGAAACACATCCATCATGCCCATTTTTCATGCTGCTTGATGCAAACTGGAGCCTGTGAGCAGGTTGTGTTTCCGACACACATTCTCACACTAAATCATTTGTGTGTCATTGCTGGAGTCCTCTCTCCAGAAGAGAGAGAGAGAGAGAGAGAGTATGTGTGTGTGTGGTGTGTGGACGTGTTCCCAGCCTAGCCGTGCGCAAAAGCTGCACAGATTGCAGAAATCCCAGTCAGCCACAGGGAGCCAGGGCTCGGAGAGTCTCGTTACAGAACACTTTAACTGGACTGAGCCCAGTGTTCTGCTCTGCAAGCCAAGAAAACCAGCACATGGCACAGACTGTGTGAAAAGTTGCTCTTTACACTCTTATAAGCACATTTTAAATCCCACAAATGTGTAACTCTGCCAGGGAGGTAGGAATCAAAAACTGCACGTGTCTTACCTCACCGGTCAGAGAGCACAACCTGACCTAGGCTGAAAAACAAACTATGCAAAAACTATGCAAAAAAAATAAAAAATTGCACCAATTGGTCAGTGGCCATGACCTTCACTTGCCACACAATGTAGTTAGCACTAAAGCTATCCATGTGTGTCTGAAAATGTATGCGTCACCGCACTGCAGCATTGCACTTGAGGATGAATGCCTCTAGCCCTACCTCAGTAAAAAGCTTCAATATGCAGGAGTAAGCAAAAACATACTCGGTTACTAATGTAACCTCGGTTTCCCTGAGATACAGGAACGAGTACTGCGTCACTAGACACTATGGGGAAAACTCCTTTTTCTCCGATGACTTTACAATGACGCAATGAAACTGCACGGCCATTGGTTCATGCAGTGCAATAAAAATGAACCAATGGCTCGGCAGCAGAGCTGCATGAGCCTACAGCGAGGAAGCCCGCCAGAATGGGCGAAGCCATCTGGCTATATAAGCGGGCATTGCGCCATAGGATGAATGAATGAATATGAATGAATCTCAGGTCAAATTCGACTGAAGTGACGACTCTGAGTCATGGCACAGCCTGCAACGCAGTATTCGTTCCCGTATCTCAGGGAACCGAGGTTACGTTAGTAACCAAGTACGTTCCCTTTCGATACTACACTCGTACTGCATCGCTAGACGCTATGGGGAACCAATACAATCACGCCATGCCATGAAAGTGGAACGACTGGCATGAACCAACCTTGAGCAATTAACGCCCTGAGTGGAATGGGCTCTAACTCCTATGGGGCTTTGCAGGCCCAGGGAGGAGTATGCTAGCGCAATAGTGTCAACTAACCATCGATAAATTCTCTGCTTTGTGACTGGAGACCCTTTGGTGCGGCCGCCAAAGCATACAAAGAGTTGCTCTAACTGCCTGAATGGAGCAGAACGCTCGATAGAAATCCTCAGCACCCTGAAAGGGCAGAGAAGGTTCAACTCCTGGTCTTCCGCCAATGGGGGAAGCGCCGAGAGAGTGATAACCTGTGCTCTAAACAGGGTGTAGAGCACCTTAGGAACGTATCCATTGGCCTTGGCTTTAGGACGACCTGGGAGTTGTTAGGCCCAAATTCAAGGCAGGCAAGGCTCACCGAGAGCGCCTGTAAGTCACCTACTTGTTTGACCGATGCTAATGCTAGTAACAGGGCAGTCTTTAACGATAGGGTTTTTAGGTCCACAGACTGTAGTGACTCGAAGGGGGAACCCTTGAGGCCCCTCAGGACCGTGGGCAGGTCCCACGCAGGGACGGTAGGGGGCCGAGGCGGACTGAGCCTCCTGAAAACCCTCAAGAAAAGAACAACCAGGTTGTTCCAGCCCACAGACTGTCTGGCTATAGGAGAATGGGAAGCTGCTATAGCTGCCACATAGGCCTTGAGCATGGAAGGTGAGCGGCCCTTATCCAAAAGCTCTTGTAAGAAGGACAATATCACTGATATGTCGCAGGAAGTTGAGTCTTCGCCACGGGTTGTGCACCAGGCAGAGAAGACTGACCATTTAAGGGCATATTGGCGTCTCGTAGACGGGGCTCTATCCTGTGATATAGTATTTAGGACACTTTCAGGAAGATCTACTGATTCCTGTCAAGAGCCCAAAGGTGCAAAGCCCACAATTCAGCATCTTTCAGATCCAGAGAAAAGAACCATCACGGGGGTCTTCGAGCGAACTGGAGCGAACACTCCGGGGATGGCCTGCCAGGCCTCGGCCCGTGTGGCGAGGGGTTGGATTGGTTCGAGTGGCAGATCGCCATGAGGGGACCTGACACTCGTTATAAGTGGAAGAGGAAAATTTCTCTCTGTCTGAAAATGTTTGTGTTTTATTTTTCCCACTATAACAGTGGCTGTTTGCGTGGGCGCTTTCAGAACAGGCCCCTTCCTCTTCCTGTCGAGTAGATCAGAACGACGCCTGAGGCGCAGGATCTAGCGTCAGCTTGGGCCGGGGTCCTTGGCACCTCGGAAATGGGTAGCGTCTGGCTAAGCGGGAGCGCTGCGGAGGCTGAGGCTTTTGAGTAGGCGTGGGCTTAGCCGGCTGCTGACGCTATCCTCCATGTCTGACGCTGCTAGAGACATGCTGTCGTCTAGCAGTTCGTCCTCAATTGCGCCAAACGAAACCATGTCGTTCGCATCAGCCGAGGGATGCTGGTCCGGGCGCTCAAAGAGGATGGGAGAGTGCTCTCTTCACGGCGAGAGCGAGGCATGCGGGGTCTGGGCCGGCGTGAGCTCGCTTGCAGCCGAGCACTGAGCCTCTCTGCCCTGCTGTTTTTTCCTTGCAGGTCCCTGGGAGGAAGAAAATGGGAGGGGGGGGTCACTCTCTGAAAAGAAAGCGATCCAAGCGCGCAGAGAGGAGAGACTCATGCTCACGCAGTGTGAACAGTCCATCTCCGTCAGAGCGGATTCTGCGTGGGGCTTGCCCAGACAGGAAACGCACTCTGAGTGGCCATCATCAGCATGCAGAGCGGTCCTGCACAAGCTGCAACAATGCCGCTGCTCTTTTAGAGAAAAAAGGCTCTTTTAGCTCGCCGGATGGCGGCAGGGGACAGCTCGCCGGACTCGAAGATCAGGCGGAAACAGCAGGACGGCGCAGGAGAGTCATCTCTTGTCCGCAGCAAGGCATATCAACGGTGAGCGGCTTCAAGTCTCATAGATCAGAGAAGAGAAGCTCGTCGTCGCTGAAGGAGAATTGATATGAGATCCTATGGCGCAATGCTCGCTTATACAGCAAGATGGCTCTGCCCATTCTGGCAGGCTTCCTCGCCATAGGCTAGTGCTGCTCCACTGCCGAGCCATTGGTTCATTTTTACTGCACTGCACAAACCAATGGCCGTGCAGTTTCACTGCATGATTGTAAAGGCTTCAGTCATCGGACAAAAAGGAGATTTCCCCATAGCGTCTAGCGACACGATACGAGTGTAGTATTGAAAGGGAACTTAAAATAAGCCATCTCCTTTGCCTCTCTAGAAACATGGACTCCACATAAGTAAATTTTGTATGTTTTGCTAAATTGTTAATGGTAACTTGCTATGTTTGACTAGGTTAGTGTGTTTTTTTTGCTAATATCTCAGTTTAGACTAGCATCGATTTCAGCAGCTAACATAATTGCCTAGGCAACAAGTCAAATTCTAGCTAATGGTAGATATCGCAAAGTTAAACTGCAAACTGGCATTGCTTTAAAACAAAAACTTTCAAACAGTTTTAGATGTGTAATAAAAGTTACTTTTCACATGAAAACATCGTCTCTTAATTCTTAATTTCATCAATTAATTTCATCAGGTAGAAACATTTAGTTTTTTATACTTGAGTATATAGCAGCGTTTTGACTTTTTTAATCTTAGAAAGGTATTAAAAGTGCAATTTTTTTATTTCTTACAAATACAAATACTATGGAAATTATGTAGCCCAGCATGGTTTAATATTGTTTGGCTCCAGTTTTATGGCAATAACACAGAGCAGAATGTTGGCAAGGTGAACGAGGTAAGTAGGACAATGTTTAGAATTCTTGGAAATCCTGGAAAACACTAAGATTCTGTAATCTGCATTAGCTGAGCTGATTGAGGACCATTCAGCTGCACATAAAATTAATCTCATAGAAAAACATACTGCTGCAGTTTAAAGCCTCATTACTTATGATGGTTTATTGAGTCTTGTGACACATGCCGCAAGCAGAATGGCTTACTCTCAAGACCTGGGCAGGAGGAGAAAAATGTCTGCACGTGAAAAGGTTTCTAGGAATTCAGTGCACATGTGTGGGAATGAGACAGCTGGTGCTGACCGAGGAACATTTGTTCGTTTGAAATGTCTCTTAGCATCAGTGTTACAATATGTGTGCACATGCATGTGTTAAGCCGTGCATGTTAAACCCTTCAGTTAAGCTAAATGAAATGGATGAGGAGCAGATTTGCTTCTGCTCCTGTGGATGTGAATATGGATGAGGGCTCTCTGGAATATTTACTCTGTTCCCTGGTCTTTGGCAGATGATACTACATTCGCAGCTTTGTGTGAATTCTTTGTGAGTGTGTACGTGAGAAAAGGAGTTTAGTGAGTGAAATATGTCCGCTTCAGAAAGGTTTTACATGGTTGGCACAGGTGGGGTTATGTGGTGTTTATAAGGCTTGAAATATTTATTTTGAATTACACCGCAGCATTGTTGAATGCTTGTTTCTGATTGGTCAGTAGGTGTTGATTAATTTTCTATAACAATAACTCTGATAGTAGTTATAGCTGCAATGGCAAATCACAGGATTATATTAATGCACTTATTCTAATACAGTACACCATCATTTCTATAGTAACAACTCATTTAGAGGGACATTTACATGCCACATGAACAGATTTTTATAGTGCGTAATCTTTGATAAAAAAATTTCTGTGACGTTCATTTAACATTTTTTGAGCCTCCAGTGTGAGTGCATTGTAAATACTCAGAGGTAAAGCTGTAACTTGACATGGGAAAATCCTCAGGACGGAGGTTATTCATGAAAAGCTGCATTTTTTGAAAGGCTGAAGAGGGCACGACAGTTTATATATATTATTACACAAGTGATAATAGGAGCTTGTGTTGTGGATGTTTCAGTCAACTTATTAAAAACATATGAAAGCATGACATTCATTAATTTTTTTTTCTTTCAGAAGTATAACCATTGCAGTAAAACACTTCAGGGTATGCTTTTTTTTGGAAAATAATCAACTTCGGAGTGGTACCAGTAACTCCACTTTGTATCAGTCTGCATCACACCACTGCATCATTGGTTATTTTCCTATAAGAGCACATATTGTTATGTTTTATTCCTTAGATTATAGTATATCCCTTTAAGCTTATGTAGGGTAGAATTGCATAGTTACATACATCAGGAGTGTGAACTGGCAACCCTGGGGCAAATTCACAAACACACACACACCAAATCTGACGCAGTGTGGACATGGTTTCACTGTCTCACTTTTTACCTCCTCAAGCCTCATTGCTGGAAAGAGCTCCACTCCTTGGTCTATTGTTTCTGGCCACAGGCTTTCTAGCACGTTCCCGGGCTCTGTTTCACAACCAGGCTGAGTCTCACATGTTTCTCATCTCCTCATGAGCTCAGCTGTAGTGCAAACCATGCCTTTCAGCCACTTATTAACCGAATGTAGATGGGTTCCAGACCTTTTTGAGGAAATCATATGGTGTCTTTTCACTGTTCTTATAATTTCATGTGGTGTCATTTTGTATGGAATTAGTTTAGGAAGAAGTCCATTCAAGCAGTGGTGGATTTGAAAAGCACCATTGTATTCTTTCAACTGTTTCAATACCAAACCTCAATCCATTGCACTAATTATCCGAAATCAAGGAAGTATTACAGTTTTGAGGTAGGTTGCAAAAGCAGTCCCAGAAGATCTAAAACTGTGTTCATGAAAACAGGGAACTCTAGCTGCATTTGCGTTTACACTTTGAAGGCAAGTAGTAGAAAATTAACTAAAACCACCAAAATAGTGTAACATTGGACACTTTTTTGCACTTGGTGCTCATCGCTAGCTCTATATAGCAAAAGGGCCGGTGCCACCAGATGGCACTGTGGTTTACATACAGGAGAAAGAGACACTACTGCTACATTAAATTAAAAGCAAATTTCAAAACCAGGCATTTTTTTGGTTTTAAAATCAGTAGTGGTTTCCTGAGCAGAGTTCTATAACACAAGGTCCAGCAGGGTCATTTCATTAGTGTTTGAGTTGAGATGTTAAAAATCTTGCACAATACTAATGAATCGTTCAAATATCCAAGTATCTTCCTGTATTTAATGATTGTAATGCCTTCATTTATCATTATTAACTGTTTAATTCTGTTCAGGGTTGCAGTGAATCCAGAGTGTATCCCAAAAACACTAGGCATGAGGCAGGAATATGCCCTGGATAGGATGCTGGTACATCTCAAAGCACTATTAGCACACACATTAACACACTCATTCACACCAAAGGTTAATTGATCTTAGCCAATCCATCTACTGGCATGTTTTTGTCAGGTGGGTTTATAGATTCTAGTTCTGTTTAATATATGCTATATGATCTCCAGTATCCTCCCTACTGGAGATCATATACTATAATAAACAGAACTAAAATCTATTAAGTCCGCTTAAAAGGCTTTAAACAAGCTACTATTTCTTGTTTAACGGACAATGTCATGATCCAAGATGGCGGCGCGGCAGTTGCACGCAACAGCCCCCCGAATACAAAATGGTGCTTTTTTTGTCTTTAGCTACCAGTGTTCATGTATACTACCGCCAGACATTTCTAAACTTCAGATACAACACTACAGCTACTCTGCAGGATGACCTGCTGGAGAAGTTATGCGATCTCGGCTTGCTGCGGGGACCAGGCCTCCAGCCCTCGGCGTCACCTGATGCTGGGGGCCGGGGGAGGGCATGTCGCAAGCAGTCTGCGAGAAAGCAGAAGCGCGGCAAGAGGGCGGGGGTCTGTGCTAGGCTAAAAACAAACCCTAGCCGGCCGGCTCTCCCGTCCGTCCTGCTCTCCAATGTCTGCTCCCTGGACAATAAATTGGATTACATCCAACTCCAGCAAACTACGCGGTGTGAGTTTATTGCGAGGAAGACCACCTCTCCTCCCAATGACCAGGTGCTGTGTCTAACCACGGCTGATGTGAGGAAGACTCTACACAGAGTCAACCCATGGAAGGCTGCTGGACCAGCCAACATTCTTGGCAGGGTGCTCAGGGGATGTGCAGACCAGTTGGCAGATGTTTTCACGGACATCTTCGACACCTCCATGAGCAGCACCGTTGTTCCGACGTGCTTCAAGGCCACCACCATCGTCTCCGTGCCAAAGAAGTCTTCAGTGTCCTGCCTCATTGACTACCATCCCATTTCACTTACACCCATCATCATGAAGTGCTTCGAGAGGCTCGTCATGAGGCACATCAAGACCCTGCTGCCCCCTCACCGGACCCCCTGCAATTCGCTTACCACCCCAACCGTTCAACAGATGACGCCATCACCACCGCTCTCCATCTGGCCCTAACCCATCTGGACAATAAAGACACTTATGTTCGAATGCTGTTTATAGACTTCAGTTCAGCATTCAATACAATCATTCCTCAGCACCTGATTGGAAAGCTGAACCTGCTGGGTCTGAACACCTCCCTCTGTAACTGGATCCTGGACTTACTGCCTGGGAGACAGCATCTCCAACACCACCACACAGAGCACTGGGGCCCCACAGGGATGTGTGCTCAGTCCACTGCTGTTCACTCTGCTGACTCACGACTGTGTAGCAATGCACAGCTCGAACCACATCATCAAGTTCACCGATGACACGACCGTGGTGGGTCTCATCAGCAAGAACGACAAGTCAGCATACAGAGAGGAGGTGCAGCGGCTAGCGGACTGGTAGAGAGCCAGCAACCTGTCTCTGAATGTGGACAAAACTAAAGAGATGGTTGTTGACTTCAGAAGAGCACAGAACGACCACTCTCCGCTGAACATCGGCAGCTCCTCCGTGGAGATCGTCAAGAGTCCCAAGTTTCTTGGTGTTCACCTGGCGGAGAACCTCACCTGGTCGCTCAACACCAGTTCCATAATGAAGAAAGGCCAGCAGCGCCAGTACTTTCTGCAAAGGCGGAGGAAAGCACATCTCCCACCCTCCATCCTCACCATGTTCTACAGAGGGACTATCGAGAGCATCCTGCGCAGCTACATCACTGCCTGGTTTGGGAATTGCACTGTCTTGGATTGCAAGACCCTGCAGCGGATAGTGAGGACAGCTGAGAAGATCATCGGGGTCTCTCTTCCCTCCATCACAGACATTTACACCTCACGCTGCATCCGCAAAGCCACCAGCATTGTGGACGACCCCACACACCCCTCTCACACACTCTTTACCCTCCTGCCGTCTGGTAAACGGTACCGAAGCATTCGGGCCCTCACGACCAGACTGTGCAATAGTTTCTTCCCTCATGCCATCAGACTTCTCAATACTTAGAAACTGGACTGAAGGAACACACACACACACACATACATACACTGCCCTCCAAAAGTTTGGAAACGCCTGAACCTTCTCATGGGCAAGGCATTAACCTGGGCGATGGCAGTATGGAACCAAGGAGGGGAACACACCTTGTCTTAAGAGTGATTCATTGAACTGTTTCACCATGTCTTTGACCATGCTCCAGAAGGTAAAGAAAGTGGAGAGCAACTTCTAACAGTAAACAAGGGAAAGCGAGGAGCAGCAGAATACTCCCTGGAGTTCAGAACACTTGCCACTGGTAGTGAGTGGAATGAACCAGCTCTTAAGGCAGTCTTTCATCGCAGGCTGAACCAACACCACCTCACCGAGCTAGCTTGTGATTAACATAAATCCCTGCATTCACTGATGAATCTCTCCATATCCCTTGAACACCTACTGTGCAACTGCCAAGCACCTGGAGATTCTGGAGAATGACATACCTGATGCAAGCCTGGTTGAAGACATGCAGGTAGGCCAGGCCAAACTCACAGTCTCTTAACGTGAATGAATCAGGAAAGCTGGACTGTGCTTCTTCTTCTAAAACACAGAGTCATAGGAAATTTCATCAAAAGAACCATGGCCAAAGAACTCAAGCTCCACCTTCAACCACTATAACACCCTCTCCAAATCCAAGTCCTAGAGATCCAATCAGAGGATGTTCCATTACACACCACACAGAACCACTCCTTCTTCAAGTCATCGCCCTTCAACACAAAACTACCTCCCTTTTGATCACTGTCACATCCAAATAGCCCATCGTCCTCAGCTTTCCATGGATGCAAAAACACAACCCTCACATTTCCTGGACAGAAAGAGAGATCAGTTGGTCATGAATGCTATGAAACCTGCCTTCGAGTGCTGACAGTGCTAGCAGCATCCATCTCTATTGAGAGCCCTGAAATCAAAGAAGAAGTGAAAATTCCCATGGAATACCAAGAATATCAAGTGTTCAACAAAACTAAAGCCAGTGGCCTAACACCTCATCGTCCATATGTCTGTGCCGTATATTCATGCACAGCATCACGCCCCACAATAATTGCATATACCCTCTCTCAGTCACGGAGAGTCAAGCCATGCAAAGGTACATTTCTGAAGCACTAGCACAAAAACAACTCAGACAACTCGTCATCGCTTATATTGACAACATTTTGTTTTTTCCCCATCCAAGGAAATTCATGTTAACCATGTCAAGCAAGTTCTATGCAGACTAAAGGACAACAGCTCTAGGTCAAAGGAGAAAACCTGTGTCACCCAAAGCTCATTCTTGGGCTATGTCATTAAACCTGAAGGGGTTTTCATGGATCAAAGCAAAGGCACAGTGGTAAAGAACTGGCCAAGGCCCAGCACAGTTAAGGATCTACAATACTTCCTAGGGTTCGCCAATTATCTGAGAACCGCTAAAGGACTCTATTCTCGCCAAGCCAGATGAGCCCCTTTCTTCACATGATTTCAATTCACCACCTCATACTGACCAGGCAACAATGGCAAAGCAGATACTCTGTCACTCATGCACCTGACCACGCCACCAGACCTAAACCAGGAACCCTTTCTCATCAAATCATGCCATAAAACCCACTATCTGCACAGGAACAAATACTGGTGGCCTCGCACATTAACAGACATCCACAAATTCATCTCATCCTTTACCATGCACAGTCCAAGGTCCCATGAACCCTGTGGGCAGGGAAACTGATGCCACTACTCTACCCACTCCACAACTCCCATGGTCCCACTTGGCCCTGGACCTCACATGAAAAAACAGTGATCCTGATCATCACTGATCGGTTTTCCAAGTCCCTCCACCTGATGCCACTGCCCAAGTTACCCTCAGCATTTGAAACTGCAGAACTCATGTTTAATCATATGTTTCAATACTATGGTTTGCCAGAAGATATTGTCAGTGACAAAGGAGCACAATTCACCTCTCAAGTTTGGAAGAATGTCATGGAGAAGCTGGATGTCACCATCAGCCTCACCTCGGCCTACCACCCTCAGTCCAATAGCCAAGTTTAGTGGTCCATTCAGGAAGTAGGAAGTTGCCTACGGTCCTTCTGTGCCTCTAACCAAGAAGATTGGGCTCACTTCATCCCATGGGCTGAGTATGCCCAAAACTCTCTGAGGCATTCGGCCACCCAGCTCACCCCTTTCCATGTTCTTGTGTCCTTGGTTACCAGCCACCCATGGAATATTAACCCCACGGACACTCTGGCAGTCGACGAATGGTTCAGGTGGAATAAGCAGGTGTGGGAGGCTACGCATCAGCTCCTAGAACAAGTGGCCCAAAGCAACATAAATTTGCAGATCGACACAGAACATCCCAAATACCAGCCAGGCAGACTGAGTTTGGCTATCCATGCGGGACACCCACATGAACCAAGGGTGCAGAATACATTGGAACCTACAAGATTCTCCAGTGCATCAATGATGTCACCTCCAGGCTCTCCCCTTCTTTCCATGAGTCATGCCTCAAGCCCACAATTCAAGGTCTATTAGCAAAGGAGTACCTCCATCCACACAACCTGAACCTCTTGAAATCAAGGGAGAACCTGCCTACAGAATCAAAGCCATCCTTGATTCATCTTGACTGGGGAAGTGGTAGCTCAGTGGTGAAGACATTGGACTTCTAATTGGAAAGTTGAGAGTTCAAATCTACTGGGCCCTTGAGCAAGGCCCTTAACCCTCAACTGCTCAGTTGTATAAAAATGAGATAATTGTAAGTCGCTCTGGATAAGGGTGTCTGACAAATGCCATAAATATAATGTAACTCACTTCGTAGAGATGGTAAGATCCAGTTCCCTATTGACTGGGAGGACTACGGCCCAAACAAAAGGTGCTGGATCCCAGCTCATGACATCCTTGACCCCTTCACAATTCATGACATTCCCACTCCCAAGAGTGAGCTCCTGGGGGGGGGGGCCTGTCATGACAACAATAAATTCTATTTCCCAGAATGCACTTCTGACTACAAACATGGCTACCATGGACTCCAGCTCCCAGTTCACCTGATTACTGATTGCACACACCTGGACTCAATCACCACTCCAAAGTATATAAAAACGCTTACAGTAGATAGACATTGCAAAGTATTTGTTCAGCTCTGTTTCTCATCTGCTGTACCAAGCCTTTGATTCATGTTTGCTACTTCTGGTTTTGACTCACGGTTGTTTTCTCATTTCATGATTATAGTCGTGTTCTCCTAATACCTGTATGTACATCACCTGACCCATCAATCTGATTCTGGATTCTGACCTTGAGATTGTATTTTAGATGTTTGTGCATCCCAGTCTTTATTTTTAATAAAAGCATTCACTGCAGCTCTACCACCTGACAAAAGCTACAATGTGCTCACCATGCACGGAGGTTTGGTCCAAAAAGCATTCTTAAGTTAAGATCAACTTAACTGGTAGAGAAAGTGTTTAATTATGATGGCTCAAGGATGGATTAGCACAGTAGTTTGTTTAATAGAGGTAGTAGTTTTTTGTATTGCTGTGTACCATGCCAGGATAGTGAAAAGACTAAAATAGGAGGTACACATTTAATTTAAATGTGGCATGTTTGAATGCGACTCTCAGTAACATTTCAAAATAGTAGTACACAAAATCTGTCTTCATAGATATCGCTAGAATTATATTTTGAATATTCATCTGTAAAATAAATGAATAAAACAAAAAAGGAGATTGTGAGATTCTCTCATGAATCCATTTGTAAACCAAGCAACCCATTGTGGGAAGATGACCGTTCTCTGGCTTCACTTCACTTTTTAAGTTTTCTTTTCATCGATCCACTTAGTGTGGGTTTTTTTTTCATCCACATATCTAGCTCCAGTTAAAAACAGATAGGACCTAACTAACCACTCATTGATTACACCAATAACATTTCTGAATTTATTTCAAATTCCATCACTTTACATTCTTTGGCTTGTGTGTTAGGTTGTGGGTGACAGCACAATGAAATTTCACATTTATGCTCCTCAAGGACCCTCTAGTTGCTCTAGGGCATGTGCCAAGTAGGCATGGTCAATAATCTGTTCCAGCACTGGTTTCTACCATTTAACAATGATTTTTGAAACTCAAGCCCAGATTGTCATCTTTAAATATAAAATTTAATTTTGTACTTGCATTTAACAAACATACAATTCAACTCCAAATCTGATCTCAAACTTCATTCCCAAGTAACCCCATATTCCCCATTTGCATGTAGCCACCAACAGGGGGCAGAGCTGATGCAAAAAAAAAATCTTGAGTTTTGGCAACTTTGACCATGTGTCCTTAAATCTATTTGACCATGCTCCAGACATAAGCGGAAGAATCTCTACTGAAGTGTTCCTCTAGTTTTAATATCGCAACATTTAACAGGATTTTAATAGTATATTATATTTCTCTGGCCTGAAGTCATCATAAAATTGTCTGAAACAATTTCTGGTGATGAACAACCACTAGTCTGAGGTGTAGAACGGTGGTTTATTATCCAAGCTTTCCCTCACAGTATTCGTAGCCCTGGCCCACCGGAATGTTATACATGCTTGTTGTAAAAACCAACCATAGGGGGATAGTAAAGATGTCCTTCACATGGTTACAAGAGAGGACTTCTCTACAGTGTGGGGGGTCATGGTCTTTTTTAGTACCTTTCCTCTTTTTTTTTTTTTGTTTAGTTTTTCATCTTTAAAATTTGGGGTGTCTCTGGTGTTTTCACCTCTGAACACATTTCATACAACCTTCCATTATCTGTCCATTCTACATCATGCACAATCAAAATATAAATAAAGAAAGAAAGAAAGAAAGAAAGAGAATGCAGACAACATTAACATTTGCCAAGCTTTAACTAAGGACCTCTGCTTTCACAATAGCTCTAAAAATATATAGACTGCAGTTGTCCACAAATCAAAACACTTTGAGCAGGACTGTAAATCGCTGGACATTTAAAAATCAGTAGAGGTTTTATAAATGTGCATCACCTCTCTCTGGAGTCTGGAACAGTGAAGGTAGGGGGTGAGTTAGAAGTTCATTATAAAAGGTGCATAAAACTGGCACTGAACCCCATTACCTCCTGGCATTTCAGATTACAAATTGTTCAAGTAGCTGAAGGATGACAAGGACACTGGATACTGGTCCTGTAAAAAAAAAAATGGAAGGCTGACATCAACAGGGGATTGTATGCTGGCTGCCATCCCATTATTTTCATATTTAAAGAAAGTTATGGATACATCAGACAGTTTAACAGCTGTGGGATATGATGATCAAGGAAATAATGATGAAAGACGTGAGTGACGTGTGCTGTAACGGTGGGCTGAAGGGGTGTGTGGTTACGGTGATAGATCTCAGCATGATGGATTGTATAAAAGCAAATGAAGGACTAAGCTTTATTAAAGAACTTGTGGTTATAGATGTAACACATTTGGGGAGTGTAAATTTTATTGGCATAAGCTACGACGAATAAGTTCTTTCTTGACTAAATGCTACTCTAAATCTACAACAAAATTTAATGAATGATCCTCATTGAATTAAATGTGACAAAATGTCAGCAAAGAATGCCATCTACTTGTGCCTGTTTTTTGTTCTAGTCTTGTCTGTTTTCTTGTCTTTCACCTATTCTGTTTTAGATTGTTTTATTTGCATTTTCCCTGCCTTCTCTTTGTCCTGTCTCTCTCTTAATGCACTACACTTTAAAAGGATAGAGGTTAGATCTGTTTTTTTTTCCTCATTTGTAAACTGAATTGAGCTGATCAATAGCCTGGATGCAAAACTGTAGGTTTTGAGATATCATTGGATAAACTACTAGATTTAAAACTACTTGCTAACTACTACAGAATCTAAAATGGTATGACATATACATTGTTAATGCCAATATTTAAGTTAATTTCTCCTACATTTAATGTTAATCAATGTAGATTCCATACCTGTTATGTGCTGGCACCACTGTGCTAAATAAACTCCAGAGCAGTCTTCTTCTCTGAACTGTGGATTTATGTAGTGGCGCATTCTAGCATTGTAGTGTTAAGTTTCATGGTTGTAGAAACACGCTTTCACACAGCTAACTTGTTTGGTAAGACTAGCAACATTTGTCAGATGCAGAGACATTTTTTTTGGGGGGGGGATGTTTTATATTCCACAAATGAGGTTTTTTAGGCTAATATAATGTCATCCAGATAGAAGTAACATACTTAATGACATTCTACCAAAGTCACAAATGTGCTCACTAAAGTAACATTATTAAATGTGCCCCTAAAGGGACATATATAAAATGATATATGGCCCCCACATGCTTGTATGCATGCCTGACAATGTCGGGGCATGCTCCTAATGAGACGACGGATGGTGTCCTGGGGTATTTCCTCCCAGATCCAGACCAGGGCATCACTGAGCCCCTGGACAGTCTGAGATGCAACCTGGCAGTGTCGGATGGACCGAAACATAATGTCCCAGAGGTGTTCTATTGGATTTAGGTCAGGCGAGAGTGGGGGGACATTCAATTGTATCAATTCCTTCATTCTCCAGGAACTGCCTGCATACTCTTGCCACATGAGGCCGGTCATTGTCGTGCACCAGGAGGAACCCAGGACCCACTGCACCAGCTTAGGGTCTGACAATGGGTTCAAGGATTTCATCCCGATACCTAATGGCAGTCAGGGTGCCATTGTCTAGCCTGAAGAGGTCTGTGCGTCCCTCCATGGATATGCCTCCCCAGACCATCACTGACCCACCACCAAACCGGTCATGCTGAATAATGTTACAGGCAGAATAACATTCTCCATGGCTTCTCCAGACCCTTTCACATCTGTCACATGTGCTCAGGGTGAACCTGATCTCATCTGTGAAAAGCACAGGGCGCCAGTGGCAGACCTGCCAATTCTGGTGCAAATGTCAGTCGAGCTCCACGGTGCTGGGCAGTGAGCAAAGGGCCCACTAGAGGACGTCGGGCCCTCAGGCCACCCTCATGAAGTCTGTTTCTGATTGTTTGGTCAGAGACATTCACACCAGTGGCCTGCTGGAGGTCATTTTGTAGGGCTCTGGCAGTGCTCATCCTGTTCCTCCTTGCACAAAGGAGCAGATACTTGTCCTGCTGATGGGTTAAGGACCTTCTCCGGCCCTGTCCAGCTCTCGTAGAGTAACTGCCTGTCTCCTGGAATCTCCTCCATGCTCTTGAGACTGTGCTGGGAGACACAGCAAACCTTCTGGCAATGGTACATATTGATGTGCCATCCTGGAGGAATTAGACTGCCTGTGCAACCTCTGTAGGGTCCAGGTATCGCCTCATGCTACCAGTAGTGACACTGACCCTAACCAAATGCAAAACTAGTGAAAAACAGTCAGAAAAGATGAGTAGGGAAAAAATGTCAGTGGCCTCCACCTGTAAAACCATTCCTGGTTTGGGGGTTGTCTCATTGTTGCCCATCTAGTGCACCTGTTTTTAATTTCATTAACACCAAAGCAGCTGAAACTGATCAATATCCCAGGAGTTTAATTGACTTGATTCTATACTCTGATTAAAAAGTGTTCCTTTAATTTTTTTGAACAGTATATATATATATATATATATATATATATATATATATATATATATATATATATATATATATAATGTGTGTAACATCAGTCCACTGAGGCGAGCGTAGTGAAGAACCCAAGTGCAGCTTTTATTTACAAAGTGAAAACCAAAAATACAAATGAAGACTTGCCTTGACATGAACAGACTTGAACAGACTTGACTTGGCATAAACAGACTTGACACAAACAGACT
Source organism: Pangasius djambal (assembly GCA_022985145.1). Taxonomy (NCBI): domain Eukaryota; kingdom Metazoa; phylum Chordata; class Actinopteri; order Siluriformes; family Pangasiidae; genus Pangasius; species Pangasius djambal. The sequence continues at coordinate 5,209,521 of CM040999.1, forward strand.
GCAGGTTACAACAACATCAACATCATCAATACATGACAAAAGACAATGACTACATGAGGGCTATATATACACCAAACAATCAAGGTAACATGACAATACAACCAGTGAGGAACAAGACACATGACTAACCTAACCAATAAGAACAAGACACATGAAACCAAGGAACCAATCAGAACATGACACAAAGACAAGGGTAACACATGACCAGATCACATGAGGGGCAAGGAACACATGGGAAATGGAGTCCAGGAACAATAGCAAGAGTCCAAGGTGGAGTGCTCTCTAGTGGAGTTCGTGGGCACTCCAACTGGGAATCATGACAATATATATTATTATTTTTTTATTTTTTATTTTTCCTAAAGCCAAAGGTAGCTAAGCACAGTTGGAATTTCATACTGGGTTAGCTGGGCTTCCTGTGACATGATGTATTCGGCAGGCTGCCATGCATTCACTGTCAATGTTGAAAGTCTTCCTATTTCTCTCTTTTACCCTCTATCACCTCTAAATTTAAAGTATGGATGGAAAACTGCCTTCCTTAAATGAATTTCAAAATGTGGCACTTGAGCATTTTTCATTCATTCATCTTCAGTAACTGCTGTGACGTACAAGATCACAGAGAGGATGAACACAAGCACCCAGAAGCAGAAATGTGCAAAACGTGCTCTTTATTTTATAAGTGGAGGTTGGGAAAAGGTGGAGAAGGGAGTGGTGAAAGGTGGCGTGAAGGTGGCAGTAAGAGGTTGTCCTGGTGTGTGGCGCGGTGAGCAAGCAGCAGCAGCGGGACGGAGGTCTCAGAGGATGGGGCGGTTGTCATGCAGAGAGTGAGGCTCGTCTTCTCTGCTTATGTCTCCGTCTACATGAAGAGAAGAGGAAACAACTGTGGACATGTAAACCTCACCTACCTCAACCGGAGAACGGCCACATGCTCCTTTTATATAAATACCATGATGGGGCTGGACCATGGGCTGGTTGACTCCTCGATGATGCCATCGCAGAGCATCCGGCTGATCTCTTCCTCGATTGCCTTGCAACGGGCCTCTGGGACATTTTAGGGCCGCTGCCGGACCACGACTCCCGGAGGGATTTTGATGTTGTGGTGGACCAGGTGACACAGATCTGCCATTAGTTTAGATGTAAAGGGCATACTTTGGTCAGTGAGGATGTCCTTGGCAATTCGCACATGGCTGAAGAGGAGAAGGAGCTCTCGGGTGATGTTCCGGGAGGTGGTCTTCTGAAGGGGCACGGCCTCGGGGTACCAGATGGCATAATCCATGATGACTAAGATGTACTCGTGGCCCCGGGCCAACTTCGGCAATGGTCCTACCAGCTCCATGCCAATCCTATCAAAGGGGACGCCGATAATGGGGAGAGGGATGAGCGGCGCGGGAGCAGGTTTGTAGGGGGTTGTCCTCTGGTACTGGGGGGCTTCTGCTGGCAGAAAGCCCGGACCTCGGCATCCATCCTGGTCCAGGTGAATCAGTCCTTCAGTTTCTCAAGGGTGTTTCTGGGCCCCAGGTGCCCCCCCAGTGGATGCGCATGGGCTACATGCAGAAGGGCGTGATTGTGGCCGCATGGCACCACCAGCAGTTCACAGAGCTGGTTTCAGTGCTCCGTCTTGAGATACAGCAGGCCAACTCGCACCAGGACGTAGGAGGTTGGCAGCCACTGGTCGGGCCGCTGGTGTACGCATTCGATGACTCGCACCTGAGCCCAGCAGTTCTTCAGTCTAGCATCCTCCTTCTGCTCCTGGCCAAAATTTCCCTCTCGTATGATCTGAGAATATACAGAGTACACAGGATTAGTCGGGGGAGGGGCTCACCTGCTGAGGTTGCGCCAGCGTCTCCCTCGTCCTGGACGAGGCGTGCTGGCCAGACCCTTGTTCGCCTCTACTTGGGCCTCCTTTTTTTTGTGATGTGGGAGGCTTCAGCAGTGGAGAACCCTTGCCAGTCTCAACCCAGGAGCAGAGGCATGGGGAGCTCAGGGATGAGGCCCACCAGGAGGGGCCACTCTGTAACCTGGTGGCCCAGGGAGACATGGGTTGCAGGGACCTCCCTGGCATCCCCACGTACACAGGAGACCGTCAGGGAGGCGAGGATGGAGGGCCGGGCCAGGGTAACTGTGCTCCCTGAGTCCAGGAGGGTCGAAACTGGCCGGTCGTTAATGCGAACGGGCACTGTGGGCAGGCTAGGTGGGGCTGCCCTATGGAGGGCGCCAAGGCTTTTCTGTCCGGGGGGGGTTGGATCTGGCTTGGTCTGCAGGCTCACTTGGAGAAGTTGTTGAAGTGTGGATTCCATCACACTGCTAGGTGTTGTGTTCATGCCCGCATCCTCCACCACTGTGACGTACAAGATCACAGAGAGGTTGAACACAAGCACCTAGAGGCAGAAATGTGCAAAATGTGCTCTTTATTTTATAAGTGTAGGTTGGGGAAAGGTGGACAAGGGAGTGGTGAAAGGTGACGTGAAGGTGGCGGTGAGAGGTTTTCCTGGTGTGTGGCTCGGCGAGCGAACAGCAGCGGCGGGACGGAGAATGCACGGCGGGTGCTCTCAGAGGACGGGGTGGTTGTCATGCAGAGAGTGAGGCTCGTCTTCTCCACTTATGTCTCCGTCTGCATGAAGAGAAGAGGAAACAATTAGTGGGCATGTAAACCTCACCTACCTCAATCGGAGAGCAGGCGCGTGCTCCTTTTATATCCCTTGGTTTCCTCTGTGAGGGTAGATTTTGTCCGTTGCTCTTATTGGCTGCCAGATGCACTGCATTAGGCTGCTCCGAAACAATGGGGGTGCTGAAGCGGCGCTGTCCTTTCAGGACCCTGCCGTGGGCCGTGGGCCGTGGGCCGTGGGCCCGCTGTCACACTGCTCTATCCTGGTTAGGGTTATGGTGGATCCAGAGTCTATCCAGGGATCTGTGCGCAAATCTGTCAACTAATGAGCTTGGACTTAATTAATATTTAGTAACAGTATACTATCGTCTCCCCAGTTTTAACTCTCTATCACCCTCTAGAGATGGCAGAAAGGATAACACACATCATCTGAGGGCATAGCCTGATCACCTGATCAAAGAAAGAGATCTGCACCAGAGAACAATAGTACTTTTATTGTTTGGATAATATATTTGGATAATATATTCTTTATATATATATATAAAACCCTCCCATTTTATCCGAGCTTGGCAGTGGCACTGAGAGTACACTCCCCGTATCCGGGTTTATATATACACTGCCCTCCAAAAGTTTGGAAACGCCTGAACAAAATAGGGTTTTTGGGCAATATCAGCATAAATCCTCTTTAGTTAGTGACCATTTTGCATTGATAATAAGGGACAAAACAAACTATGAAAACATATTTTATTAAATAAAAAGTTTATGAACATAAACATGAACATAACATAGAAAAATACTCAAATTT